>LOJH01012202.1:0-17780 GCA_001685095.1 Ellobius talpinus
CAAAAAACTTGCTGAACTATTTGGGTACAACTGCAGACCTACATAAAGACAGCATTTAACTGAAGTTTTCCAACATCAATAGCTTGGCAGATGGCGCCTGATCTTAGCAGTACATCAGATATTGAACACTCTGTGTCCGGGATCAAACTCAGGTTGTCAGGCTTGGCCACAAGCACCTTTACCCACTGAGCCATCTTGTCAGCCCCAATTTTTAACAACTGTGTTGCTAAATACAATGGCATTCTGAGATGTTGGGTGTCGGGACTTCAACATACGAAGGGAATGACACCTGTGTGATTTCCCAGGAGAAATGTCTGAGGTGACCTGTCAGGAATGTCCACAAGGGCTGCCCGAGCATGGCTGATGGGTGGAACTGGCTGTTTCAGTGGCTGAAGGAACTACCACTCACATCTCAGCGTTCTTTTTCTCTGCCCTCTCTTTGGACCTGCAGGGAATCCGGGTCCTGGTGGTGATTTGGGTCCTAGAGGAAAGAAGGGCTTCCCAGGCCTTCCAGGAAGCACTGGCCCTCCAGGTTTCATTTTAAAACTTATTCTGCCCCTTTGCCTGAGAAAACACACTTCCTTCTCGAGGTTAGACTGTCTAAGTGTTCCCAGAAAATGCAGAGCAGTGGGGTTGAAAACACTGTCTTTCTAATTGACATATCTACCAGTATAAAATACCATGTGGTCATCTCATGAGAGTATTAATTTGGGCATACTTTTTTAATTTTATGCATTTCTGCAAACAATGGTTCTGAAAACTCAGTACCTTTGAGGACTTTCTGCCTATCTCCCCGGTGTTCACAGTAGACCATAGAAGGAAAGAAGCCATGTCTTCCAATGGCGTGGTTTGGATTTCTATTTGTTTCAGGCCCTCCAGGATTCCCAGGACCTACTGGACCAATGGGCATGAGAGGCAACCAGGGCCGTGATGGAATTCCTGGTCTACCAGGAGAAAAGGGAGAAACAGGTACAGCTTCTACAAAGATAAACAAACAAACAAACAAATAAATAAAAATAAAGAAAGAAAGAGAGAAGAAAAGAAAAAAAGAAAAGCAGCCTGGTGGTAGTAGTGCAGACCTTTAGCACTCAGGAGACAGAGATGGGAGGGTCTCTGTGAGTTCAAGGCCAACCTGGTCTATAAGAGCTAGTTCCAGGGCTGTTACATAGAGAAACCCTTTCTCAGAAAAAAAATTATTTACTTTGTGTGCATACATATATGTGTAGGGGTTCATTCACGCTGTGCATACATGTATGTGTAGGGGTTCATTCATACTGTGCATACATGTATGTGTAGGGGTTCATTCATGCTGTGCATACATGTATATGTAGGGGTTCATTCATGCTGTGCATACATGTATGTGTAGGGGTTCATTCATACTGTGCCATGTGGAAAGCAGAAGGATGAACAACAGGAGCTGATTCTCCCCTTACCCTACATGGGTCCTATGGGGTTGATTCTAGGTCGTTAGTCTGAGAGGCATGAGCCCTCACCCACAGAGCTACCTCACTGGCCCTTACTTTTAACATTTGATCCACTGGTTTATTAATAGCATTTTAATTCCATGTGACTCTAACCATTCTTCGCTAGTAGGACGGATGGTGCCTAACACATTCTCAGCATGCACCAATTATACTTCCTTCATATCTAAGATGTACTGAGATGAACCAAATGTTAATATATCCAAATTACCTCTTCCAGGCTTGCTGGGGGCCCATCCAGGCCCAAAAGGGAGCCCTGGTGTTCCAGGTAGGCACTTCTTCTTCCCTGACCTTAATTGAATGTAGTTCTCTATTTTTGATTTACCAATGTAACTTGGCAAGTGAAAGATGCCCTAATGGTGCCATTAAGTATTTAAGGTCTTAATAGTCAATTAAAACTGTTTCTTATCACAACGAAGGAAGGAATCCAAAGCTGTGACCTGGCTTTGGGGATCTCCCTTCTGTGAAAGTTTTTAAAGATAAAAAGAATTTGTATATCTTTGTTTTGCTGTTGTTGTTAGTTGGTTATTTCAATGACTCGACTACTAAAAGGATGCAGGGGAAGCTGGTTTCCCTCTGAGCATCCTTCCTGTTGTTGACATACAGCAGTAGGGCTGACCTTTCGTACTTTGATTCCAGCCCCTTCACTGAGCTTGGGGTTCATGCTATGGTTTGTCAAGGGCTACGCTGTACCTCTGTCAACACCTGAGACATGATGACTTCCCTAACATGTTACTCAAAGTCTATGCATGTTTTTTACCAACTGCAGGCATGCCTTTCTCGGGCTAGTGTCATAAGAGAAACAGATTCTTTGATCTCTTTTCCATTTTATAGAGAAAGAAGCCAAGAGAGACAGCAGATTGTTTGTACCTTTTAATGGTCTTGTATATAGCCTTGTGTATAGGAGTGTTTCAAGCATCTATTACACTTTATTCATAACGATTGATGTCATGAAGACCTGCAAAGGACAGGTTGATGTGGAACTGGACTGGGCTGCAGTTGGAGTGGAGACAGGAGCTGCTCTTTCCCCTTATTTCTTAATGACTTGATTGTCCTTTTGTTCAATCTCAGTATTCACACACCTCCCAGAGCCTTCCAACCCTGACAAGCATGGAGCCTTTCCCTCTCCCAATGTCTTGTAGCAGAATTGTAGGCAACGGAAATGTTTCTCTTCATATTGTTAGGTTAAGCTCAAAACTGGGAGGAAATGCTGTGTTTGCATTACTTTGCATTCGATTGCAAACAAAATTTCAAAAAAAATCACACCTTGGACAAAAAAACAAAAGCTTTAAAAATTAAGAGTCACATAAATGATCACATGCCTCAATGCTTCTGGGATAAGAAAACATGAAGAGTTCGTTGAAACTTGGAGTATGTGGATTGACTTAATTAGTTTATTCTCCAATATCCTTAAAATAACTCATATTAGACAATAAGGAATCATTTCAACAAAAAATGTAGTAGAAAATCCACTGATCTGAGCGTGTGAGGTCACTGCGGAATACAGACAACGCGACAAAGCCAGAAACAAGCTGAAGTCTCCTGATCATCTTCTTTCATGGCATAAACCACAGGCACCATAGACTAAAGGCTGTGGACGCACAATAGACTACAGCTTAGCACCCACCCGTTTCGTTTTCTTTATCACCCTGGGTCTTCCCTCTCCAACAGTGTGCCACCCATGAGCCTCGCCCTCACTTCCATAGTCATGCATTTCCTCTCAAGAGTACCACAGAGGGTACTGGAGAGATATCTGGCTCAGAGGTTAAGAGCACTTGCCGTTCTTGTAAAGGACATGGGTTCAGTTCCTAGCATGCACACAATGGCTCACAACCAGTGTAACTCGAGTTCCAGGAGACCTGATGCCCTCTTCTGGCCTCTCTGGGCACCACACACACATATAGAGCACATACATACATGTAGGCAAATCACTCATACATATAAGATAAAATACATAAGTCATTTCTTGATTTTAAGAAAAACAGATGGGAAGGGGGGAGGTTGTTTTCAATCCCTACTACATCTTTGATCCAGGAATGTCAAGGCAGAGTTTCTTGAAGGTTTGCTTAGATGACAAATAATACCTGGTACTAAGCTGTGACCTTTCTGGGGTCGTCTTTCATGTCTCTTGTTATGATTATCCCTCCTGGATGCAGTATCATGGCTGTGGGGAAGATTTATTCAGGAGACTGAGCAGGATTATAACTTCCTCTGTGTCTCACAGTTCCAAGCACACACCACTACCCTGACATTTCACTTTTCTTTGCTCTGCTAAATAAATAATGTCACTATAAAGGTTCACCAAATATTGAGTGTGGCTTATGTCTGCATGACAGCTTAGATCTTATATCATGCCTTTTGTCTCCATGTTAACTAAATGTATCTTTTAAAGACCTGAGCTATGACAGATGTATTTTGACTTTAAAATAAAACAATGAGAGAGTGGGTGATGGCTCAGTCAGCATGAAGCGTGCAGGATCTGCAATACCAGCACTTCAGAAGGCTGAGACATGCAGATCCCTGGAATTTGGTAATCAGCTACTACAGACAAATCAGGGATCTCTAAGTTCACAGAGAGAGAATTTTCCTTAAAATAACACACAGGAGCATGCAAGTGCAAGCGCATGTGCACACGCATGTGTGCGTACACACATACACCAAATAAAATAAGACAACAAAGATTAGTAATTGTGAAGTGATTTTTCCTGGATCAACACCTAGGCCAAGGAAGACCTACAATTTTGTTCTTCAGCCTCTTTTCTAAAAAGGCAAATAAATTATGAATGTAAACATTTTCAAAGAAAGTGCCTACATTACTGAAGCTAACCACACACTATAAACCCAACTGAGCTTTCTTCTTTGCAGGTGTCAAAGGAGAGAAGGGAGCTCCAGGCTTGCCTGGCCTCCCTGGCAGGAAGGGGACCATGGGAGATGTTGGGCCTCTAGGACCCCCAGGCATCAGTGGTCTCCCAGGACCACCAGGTCTACCTGGGTCAATTGTCCCTGGCCCAAAAGGAAACAGAGGTCTTCCTGGCCCAAGAGGAAGTCCAGGTATGAAAGTCACATTTGACGTCAGAGGTTGTCTTCCTCGCGTTACCTCAGAGCTTCTTGTCTCGTTTCATTTTCTTCACTCTTCTCCTATCCCTGACTCTCACGACTCACTCTACTGAATCCCTTACTGGCAACTCTAATGGGCTCTTTGTGAATCCAGGTAAGCCAGGTCCCCCTGGACCTCCAGGACTTATCGTAAAAGGCATAAAAGGTGACAAAGGATTTATGGGCCTACCTGGCCCCAAAGGTCTACCTGGAACTGTAGGCGACATGGGCCCACCAGGTCACCCGGTGAGTGTGTAATGTTATTAGTGCACTTGTGACTTACTGTTGTTATACTGCAGCCATATTGTATATCTCAGTACTGGTCATACCTGCTCACTCTTCATGACCTATTAACTCTGGTGAACTGCTGTGCATGATCAGCTGCACCCCGCATACCACATATTCACTACTGATAACACATCTGTGCTGTGCTGTGATGACACATCTGTGCAGTGATGTGCAGTGATGCATCCAAGGTCCCACAGAGGCCAGGAAATCAAAGAATTTTAAGAGCTGCGAAGATTTCACCTCTGCAAGACCTTTAACTCATGGATCTACAGGGCATAAACCTCTGACACTTGCTTATTTAAATTCTGAGTTATTGCAGTGTGGGAAAAAAAGTAAACACCTGGTGGTAGACAGTTGCCCCAAGATGGTACCATTTTCGATGGTACCATATTCATATGCTTTCCAAATAACCTTTGCTAACCTATAAATATGTCAATTTTCTCCCCACCACATAGCACCAATGTTTGAATGTAATTTCCATGTCTTCCTATTATTTTCTACCTGGTTTTGGGAGATTCGTAATAACTTCTTCTATGTCCTGCTGGGCAACAATTCCAAGCACACATCACTACCCAAGTTTGCTTTTCTCTGCTCTACTGAATTATCTACAAATAAATAATGTCCTTATAAAGTTCACCAAATAATAACTGTGGCTTATGTCTGCATGACCCTTTAGATCTTATATCATACCTTTTGTCTATATGCTAGCTCAATTTTTTTGAAGAACTGAGCTATGACAGGTATATTTTTACTTTTGAAATAAAATGATGAAAGAGCTGAGAGAATGTTTCATTGTTCATCAGCCTTTCTTCTACCCTGAATATACCCCAGCTCAACAGTAAGATCCTTTAAAATGAAGCCAGCAATAGAAAAACCATGGAGAAAAGTGCTAAGTCCCCCAGTGAGTGGCTAAGAGAAAGAAGTGTCTCACTGGTACCAACATTATCATTTTAGAGATTCAACCTGAAATTCCCGTGGCCACTCAGCTGACTCATGGCCACACTGGTAATTACACGGAGCTTAGAGTCAGCTGAGCTCACAAGACATTTCTTCAAACCTTCTACAATGTTGTTGTAGCAATAATCTTCCTTCCCAGTGAGAAGTCACTCCACATACTTATAAATTAATAAAGGAAGAGGCTTTTTACTAGCACGTGTTCAGCCCTAGCTAATGCCTAAGAGAAGCTTGTCTCCAATAGAAAGTTTTACTAATTTATATGCACCTTAAGCTTATGTATTCCACATAAGCTATCATCTATCCCACTCCAAAGACAAAACAAGGGAAAAAAAACTCTCCACTCATGGCTCCACGTTACACTTTGAGCAACTTAAACAGAGACCAGAGACTATAAATCTGGCCATGTAGGCAGATGGGAGATTCCTATAACAAAGATATTGCTAGAATTATTTCAAGCACATCAGTGTTGTACTTTTTTTTCAAATAGTTGTTACTCAGGTTCCTCTTGGCCAGCTGACAGAATTATGCTTTTCTCAAGGAGAGAACCAGGGACTTTATGGACTTGTGACTCCATGCTGCCCCTCCTATTGAGCATCCTGTTAGAGGCATATTCTTTGGTGAAAAACCTAATGGCTGGTCAATCTTGGTGAACATTTACATCCTAGCATCATCAATCTTGCTTATCTCTAACAGGCCTGGTTAGCAACTTCTCTTTTGTATAGTTTGGAGACAGCATTCCTTCAGCCAAATTCTATCTTATGTGATAAATGTCTCCTAAGCAAATCTACTAGTAAATCCTTTATGACACCAATTCTATTACTTTGAGTTTCTCCTATCTCAGTGTTTATTCCATATTTTCCTGATCTAGCTTTGTGCCATTGGTGTTTGAGATGCAAGCACAGGACTTTTACATTTACCTCCAATGATGTCATCCTGTTCTCTGGCCAACTCCTGGCTTCCAACCCAAGACCTCTCATTTCTGAGCCTCTCCTTCAACCTCTCCCACCTCTCCCGAATTCTCTTAGTGGCCCATTCAGTAAGCCCATTTCTGTTTTCCTTGGTCTCTTGGAAAGAGGTGTTGGATAGACAGCTGTGGTTCAATACTCATTAAGGAGTGTCTGCCCTGTACCAGTCAAGGCATCCAAACGTGAAGGAGACAGACACTGAGATGTGTCATTTTCACACTGCACGCTAAGTGGAAAGGTGGGGAGGAGCTGAAGGAATACAGGAAGGACACGTCATTTCCTCTGTAGAATGCGCTCAGGGCCTGAGTCTGAAAAGATACACACCAGTTATCCAGGAGGGTAAGAAAAGCAAGGATGAAGACTGAAAGGCCTAAAGACACTGTGCGTGTGTATGGGGGGTACAAAATGAAGCAGAGGTTGACCTAGAACCAGAGACCAGAGGACTGAAAAGGGGTCAGGCCATGAAGGTCTTGTTTACTAGACTAAGACAAAATACATAACAGCTGGAGAGATGGCTCAGTAGCTAAGAACAGCTGTTGTTCTTCCAGGGGACCTGGGTTCAGTTCCCAACACCCACATCAGACAGCTCATAACCACCTTGTCTTAGTTAGTGTTTTATTGCTGTAAAGAGAGACCATGACCATGGCAACTCTTAGAAAGGAAAACATTTAAATGGGGCTGATTTACAGTTTCAGAGGTTAAGTTCATTATCATCACGGCAAGAAGCATAGTGGCTTGCGGGCAGACATGGTGCTGGAGAAGGAGCTAAGAGCTCTACATCTTGACCCAAAGGCAGCAGGAGACTGCCCCACTAGGCCTAGCTTGAGCATATATGAGACCTCAAAGCCTGCCTCTGCAGTTACACATTTTCTCCACCAAGGCCACACCTACTCCAGCAGGGCCATACCTCCTAATAGTGCCACTCCCTATGGCCCAAGCATTCAAACACATGAGTCTATGTGGGCCATCCCTATTCAAACCACCACACACCTATAACTCCAGCTCCAAGTTATCAAAACTTCTGGTTTCTGACAACACCTGTATTCACACACACACACACACACACACACAACACACCATTTAAACCTTAAAGAATCATACATCACTTCTTCATTAAAGAGTGCATGTCGAGTTTCTTCTACAAGTTAAAGTTAATCCTTTAAATAACTTGCTTTTTGTTTTGGTCTTTCACTAAGCTTAAAACCTATCCTGGTTGCCCTCTGTAGCAGCCACTGTGACCACAAAGACACAGTGGAGAGAACACATAAAAATATAGACTCTCTATGACCCAACCCAGCACCTTACCTCTAATACCCTGCCTAGGGGTGGACATGGAGGTTCTGTGGCATGGCTACTAATAAAAACCATGTTAAACTTTTAAAATCTTTTTGTTATTTTGTTTTTATAATATGCTTTTTGAGATATTGTCCACCTCCATCCAATCTGTAGATGTCACTCATGTACCCTCTGATGCTCTGAAAGGTCTTGTTATTGATCTGATGATCGCATCTAAAGTTCTCCCAGGGACACTGGCAGATAGAAAGTCCAGTCTATAAAGAGGACTTGTCTTAATTCTTTGAATGCTTTCAAGGTCATTTCCAAAGGGAAAATGATTCTGCTTGAGGGATGTCCTGATAAGCCCTCTTTACAACTCCCTCTTTGCACAAAATGACCTCCCTTGCCACCCGAGGGCTGACCCTGGTATCTGACTCTCCTTAGCTACTTTTCACCAAAGAGAGCAGGCAGTTGCCAGAAGCCTGAGTCCCTGATCACAGGGTTCCCTTTCCTCTCTCTCTCCTTTTAACCTCATACCATCCATGCCAGCAAATGGACTAAAGTCTTTTTCCTCTGGAGGCAGCTGACTCTAAGGCAACCTTTGTTATTCTTGGCACTTTTTTCATGATTTTAGGATCGTTGTTTTCAATAGCATTCTGTCTCAATTCCTAGGAATGGCATAAGAGTAGAACTAAAGTATTTCTCTTTTCAGAAGCCCTGTCCCCTTTCTTCTCCTAGGGCTATCCTTGAGTGTCTCTTACTCCACAACAGTGTGAGCTCCTCCTACTCAGTAGGCTCAACCTCTTCCCCAAGCCCCCTTCCCAGTCCCATCTCCAGACAGTTTCCTTCTCTCGCCATCCTCATCAGGAGGAATTTAGAACTCTGCCAGTTTAGCAGAACAACACTTGGGTTCAATAATGGCTCTCATGGTCTTTGCAAAAATCACAGGTTTGTTCTTCCTGAAACGACCTGAAATACAGGGCAGTTCCATTTAAATGCATTCAAAGCTAAAACAGTGTACACTAACATTGGATGGAAAGTTTGCTCTTCATGTTTCGAGTGCAGGAGTGTGCGAGTGTGTGTGTGTGTGTATGTGTGTGTGTGTGAGAGAGCGTGCGTGTTGTTTCAAATAGTCCTAAGAAGAGCTCTAGGGAGTATAAGGTAGGCAGAATACTGAACTGACAGGTAAAAGTGATATCTGTTAATTTCACCTTATTTTTAGCCAATATAAAGTTATACTTTTTGCTTAAAAAAATAATCTGTCATGAGTACTGATTTTAAAACTTTGTGGTTCTGTTCCTTCCGCTTGCTCAAATATAGGGAGCACCGGGTACCCCAGGTCTTCCAGGTCTCAGAGGTGATCCGGGATTCCCTGGATTTCCGGGCATAAAAGGTACTACCTTGACACTGTTGCTCTTATGAATACAGTCACTGCTACTCAGATCACATCTGTAAATCTGCACATTGTGTGGTCACCAGAGACAGTGAGGAGTAGTACAAACAGGACCGTGGGGTGAGGGTCTACAAACAGGATTTCAATGTGAGCACTACACTAGCATCTGAACCCATAGGGCTGAGATAAAAGCTACAGTATAATAATGGAAACTATAAGAAATTTAGGGACAATTGAAAGTGTTACCTTTGGGAGTTTTAAAAATGTATTGGGATGAGGGGTGGCATACTACATCAATACTAACAGCATTATTTTTTAAGTTTTTGGCTATCTGCAGTTAATTTCATAATTTAGAAAGCTAAAAACATCTAAAACAGCAGCCACCAGACCATTAGTGGGGGTCAAGTGAATTTTTATGTAGATTTGTGTTTTATGGGATGTATTTATTTGTAGTGAGAGGGACTGAACCCAAAGCTTCATCAAAACTCTGTAACTGAAACCCAAGCCATTATAATCTTACTGTGATATGCCAGGTATGCTTGTAATTTTAGCACTTGGGAGGCAGTAGCAAGAGGATCCCTAGAAATTCAAGGCCAGCTTGCTCTATATTGTGAATTCCAGGCCTTCTAGAGTTATGCAGTAAGATTCTGTTCTGGGAGCTGGGGTGGGGATGCATATAACATAATGCAAATATTTTTAATTTGCTTCATTGTTTAAATGTCTACTCCCCTAGTATGACTTTCTTAAGGCCAGGGATCTCTTATCACAGGCTGTAGAAATACTAAATAACAATTGGATCCAACATGAACAAGGCCAAGTTTCCATGCAGGAGAACTCTTTCTAGGTTCAAAGGAGGACCAGGTGGGCTTTAAAACATCTTTTTAGAGTTTCTTCAGATTCAAGAGTTTTAAGGAGCAGTTAGCTGACAATGAATCTTTATGAGTGTTGGTGAGGTGCCCCACTGGATGTGGGTCGGGTGAATATAGGGGCAGGCCTTCCTGAGCAAAGTTAATGACATCTTCTTAATAAGCTTCAGAATAAAAACACGGACAGTGGAAAAGCATATAAAGGCTCCACTAAAGCGAAGCATCTTTCAATGCTTTTAAGTATTTAGAGGTAAGCAGGAGGAGATTCCTACAGCCAACCTTGTGATATCTCCCATGGGACACAATCAGTTAGCTTTCAGAATCAACCCCCTGATTTGGATCTACTATGAGATTTCACTTCTTTATTTGGAAAAAAGTTCCATCACCAAAATATTTAGGTTGTTTCTCATAGTCATAAGTAAACACTCATACTTTCTTTCCTTTCTCAGAGTAAATGGATAGTTTCTAATGTAGCTGTCAGGTAACTTTTGGTGCAGTAATTAATTATTTTGTTCTGTTTCTTTTTTGTTTCTTTCTTTTCTCTGTTTTGCTTTCTTGAGAGAGCGTTGAACTTGCAGTCGGTCCTCCTGCTTCTGTCTCTCAGGTGCTGGGACTAAAAGACCTGCACCCTAAGTCCAACCAAACAATATTTCACCTATTGGCATCATATTCAATATTAAAGTATCTTTACATCTACATTGAGTAGATGTAATGCTGGTGTTTTGAGACAGGGTCTCTCTATGTAGTATTAATTGTTGTGCAACTTGCTATGTAGACCAGGCTAGCCTCAAACTCACAGAGACCCATCTTCCTCAGCTTCCTGGGTCCTGGGATTAAAGGCAACATGCCCAGTCCATGTCTATGCACTTTTAATAGTCTTTGAAGGAGTATTTCTCCAAATTGATGGCTATTTCTTGGTCACATTTTATTATCTGCACAAAAGATATGAATAGAAGTGAAATGTTAACCACTTTGCTACATAATTAAATTTATATGAGAATTCCTGACATAATGAACTCTGGACTATCTGTATAGCTGGAACAACAAGATAAGAAAGCAGGTAACCGAGAAAACTAAACGTAAAAGATCATCAGGAGGTCTTAACATGGGTTCAGTAGAACCTCATAACTTACCCAAATAGTCCATTGGTTCCCGAACTCAAAATGTGAACTCTCAGGAACACTTCCCTGTGACTATTAAAATATAAGGCTTCTCCCCCTTTGTTTTTTCTTCCTCTTCCTCCTCCTTAGGAGAGAAGGGTAATCCAGGATTTCTTGGATCAATTGGACATCCAGGACCCATTGGGCCAAAAGGACCAGCTGGTAACTATATCTATTTCTCTAGTATTGTTCTCTATAAAGAAAGGGTAGTTTCGTGAAGCCATCTTTTCATTGTGCTTATGTCAATAGGTAAACGTGGAAAACCTGGTACACGTAAGATCCTCTCCCTTCCGGGAAGCCCAGGACCACCCGGTCCACCTGGACAGCCAGGAATGAAAGGAGATCCTGGGTCACTGGGACCTCCTGGGATCCCAGGTGCGAGACTAGCATCAATGACCTGGAGCCTTAGTAATGGGTGAAGGAAGAAAATCCTTGAAGCATTTTGGCAAGCAGACAAGAGAACTCCACAGAAAACACCAAACACTGCAATGTTTTGGACAATCAGTTTAGGACTGGGCTCATTTACCCTTGATCAGCCGAAAAAGAAAGAGTTTAGACCCTTATACAAGCCTCTGGACAAAGTAGGAAAAATACATATCTTAAAAGGCTGCTTTGTTTTGATAAGGAGAAAGGTATTGTATCTGTCTCTAGCAAATGCCAGCTCCAGGGTTCAGGTTTTAAATGAATGCCTAACTACACCCACGTTCTGCATATGTGGAAGCATCTAATAATTTGTATAGCCAAGTGTTAGGAAAAAATGACTTCAAAGTTCTTTCCAGAATACTGATATTTGGAAATTGAACCTAACCCCTCACATATTATTAGCATATTGGAAAAGACTTTTAAACAGGACTTTTGTTTTCTAAGTTTGTCTGAATCACACGAGAGATAAGAAAGGTATTATTGGTTTGATCACTCCATGGGCATTGTGAATTCTGGAACAAAACAACACAAGGCAGCACACACTTTCATATATTCATGGTTACTTAAGGCATTCTGGGGAAGTCAGTGAGCACAATGACATGTTTGCTCAGGACTAAAGGCCTTGCTGGGATGTCAAACACGGCTGGTGATACTGCAAAAGTCCCATGCTTTGTCAGACGGGTGGCAGCCTGACCTCTTATTCTAATATGATAGCATGTAATACAACACTGCCTTTTGCCTAGGGCCCTGTGGACCAAAAGGTAAACCAGGCAAGGATGGAAACCCAGGATCTCCAGGAGCAGCTGGTGAAAGGGGCAACAAAGGCTCTAAAGGCCAGCAAGGTAAAGACGCAGCTTCCCTCCCTTGCCTAAGCAGGATTGTGTCAGTGTTCAGAGGAGACTTACTTATGCGTGTGAGTGACCATGTGACTGTAAGAAAGAGTGAATATTCTGGGGCTTCTGGTGAGTGCTATTGTTCAGACTAGAACAAAGGCAGGGTGCCATCTGCTCATTAGGAAGGAAGAAGAGTCACAAATGACTGGACTATACCATCCATTCTGCCCTGGGCAGATGTACTCTTCATTTTTAGTCAAGGCGTAAATCTTTGGCTACGAACAAATAGAACAGAGGAGGCACTAGTTAGTATCCTATTTTCAGAAAGGCAAATAGTTCCTTAATTACCTACAGGTGTTCTGTTGGCTAATAGTTTCTTACAGGAGCTGTGTGACCTGGACCAGCAGGGGCTCTTCAGTGACAGGATCCTAAGCGGGAGGGCCAGGAAATCAGAAGATAAGAAGATAGGAAAGTTTGGGATCGGGAGGTCTTGCATAAGCTGTCTTAGGCCAGGCAAGCTGGTTAAGAAGTACAGCACCTGATGTACCATTTCCAGGGGCGAAAGGGGACAGTGTGGGTGGAAAGGTATCATATAACAGGAGGACTAGAGGGAAGCTAATCAAACTATGTCGCTCAAGGAGAACACAGGATACCTGAAGGGCATCAAGAATTGAGCACAGGGCGGCCTTGGGACTGACAGCCTTAGCCCCTTAGCGTGGGAAAAATTGAGTTCTCAGGATCCTAAGCCACAGCTCCCCCAAGGGCCTCACCCCAGGCCATTATGGCTTTGCCAGGTATATCCTGGGTTTTAGAGAAAGAACTGTGTTCCTTTTCCACATGTCAGGGTCTCAGGGAAAAGTGCTCAAAGCCCTGGCCCCAGGCTATTACTGACTCTGTCAATCATGTTTCTGGTTTAGAGAAGGAGCTATGTTCCTGCTTTATACATTAGTATTTCCTTGGCTTGGTCTGGTTCTCAACAAGTACATCAGGCTAAGTTGGGGTTTTTGTCTTTTGTAAACATCATAAATGCTTGTTTGTTTGTTTGCTTTTTAAATGCTACCTTGGCATGAATAGAACAACCTTGCTTCCTTATTTAGGAAAGTCACCTCTTAATTATACTATTTTGAATGCAAGTAGTTACTCAGGTGTATATTCTGTAAAAAAAAATCCTCTTAAATATAATGTTGTACTTAGAATATAAGCTATGTATCTAAGTCTACCTTCTGCAAAAGTTTCAAAGTACCCCTCTGGAAAATACTGAAATATCTAACTACCTAAGATTACTGACTTTATTAATGAAAGCATAACTTCTATGTATGATTTCCCAGCTAGACTCGACACTTCAATTCAAATATGATACTATAATATTAGTTGTAATATTAACTGTGGGTTACTTTTCAACTAGTGTTGCTAGGAATCTACATTAAAGGACACCATTTGACATCACTCATAATGTGCTTTTATAAATGGTTCTATTAATTTATATACTCTAATTACCAAAGCTGTATTTTACGAGGTGACAGTAAGCATAGGATACTTCAAATCAAATTGTGTTGGGAATTGATTAGCAAATAGTTAAAACTATAGAGGCCTCATAGGAATGACACAAGGATTCAAGCTTAGATTTATAGAGATGCAGTATAGTCTTGGGTAGTGCATATGACCATGAAATCTTTTTTGTTGGGGGGGGGCATGATTTGAGATAGGATTTCTCTGTATGTGGCTCTGGTTGTCCTGGAACTCGCTTTGTATACCAGGCTGGTCTCGAACTCACAGAGCTCGGCCTGCCTCTGCCTCCCACGTGCTGGGATTAAAGTGTGTGCCACCACTGACTGGCTGCATGAGCATGATGAAGTCTTACCTCCAATTTCTGCCCTGCTCAGCTAATCATTTCACAGTTGCCATGGAGACATTAGAAAGCATCTTCTGCTTAAGGTCCATATTAGTTAGCTTTGCATCACTGTGATGAACATCCTCAAAAGAGGCAACTTAAGGGAGGAAAGATTTGTCACTAATAGGAAAGACACAGCGGTGAGAACACCTTGTGACAACAGAAGCAGCTCTCACCTCTTAGTGGGTCAGCAGGCAAATTAAACTAAACTTACTAGCAGGTAAAATCATCAGGCCCCACCTCCTAAAGATCCATAGCCTTTAAAATAGCGCAACAAGCCAAGGAAGGGCTGAGCATTCAAACCATAAGCCTCTGAGCTTATGGAATCATTTCAGATTCAAACCACAACAGGACCAATCACTGCCCTCTGTGAATAAGAGCAGAGGTCAGGGAACATAAAGAATGTGTCTGCCTCCTATGTTTTAAAGTCAAGGCCATTGTGAACTTGTGAGGTTCCCAGAAGGAGACAGAGGGACAAGAAGAAGGGAAGAGACCGCTAAATCACTGGGTCTGATTTAGGAAGTGATGAAAGTAAACCAGCCTCCTCCCGCTGCAGAGGAAAGGCAGAGCATGAACACCGCTTGGTTTGCAACTCTTCCGGATAACCAAGAACCCTTGTTACAATAGGAGCAAGTCTGCTTGCCTTGCTGATGGATCAGACACTTTCTGAAAGTTTGCACCTCTAGAAAGAACTTTCAAAGTTTTACATAACTGTTTTCTCGATTCGCCAAAAACTTTGTAATCTTTATTATCTACTTGAACAGCCTTACACGTTGTAGGTATTTTATTTGATTCTATTCCCCACCACCACCACCATACACACACATTGTCAGGCAAGCCATTCACTCATTCATTCATACATACAAAATTACATGAGGACGACCAACTCAAATGCAGGACGCTATGCCAGACATCCCAAGGGAATTCATGGGTTAAAAAAGATCTCATCTCAAAAAACTCTAGATACACACAAGTACCTATGACGAGATGCATCTTGTGATAAACTAATCTTTAATATTATTTTCCATTGTATCCATTATGTTTGTGTCATTGAACAAAACACCTGATACAAATAATGTAGAGGACGAAATAATAATAGTAGTAGAGAAATAATAATAATGTAGAGGGGGAAAGATTTACTTTGGCATTTGGATTCGGAGGGCTCAGTCCATGGTTGTTTGGCTCTACGCTTGGATGCCACATGGTGGATGAGCGTTGCTCACTGCCTGGAAGACAGAAAACAGGGAAAGCCTTCCAGAAAGGACCAGGGCAAGATCCAGTATCCAAGAACAAACCCCTACTTCCTACCCTCACCAACTCCCGATAAAATCATCATCTATGAATCCATTAGGGCAGCAATCCATTCCTTAGGACAGAACCCTCATGATCTAATCGTTTTTAAAAACTCCTCCACAGACACACCCAGGTATGTCTTACTAAGCTCCTTAGTGGTTCTTAACCCTCTTGATAATTAAAATAAACTGCCCTAGCCATTTTATAACCCCCATTCTTTCCTAAGATCCCTTTTCACATTTGAGGCTTACCAGCCACATAAACTCATTTAAATTGCTACTTTGGAAAACAAGTTTGAGAGTCTGGTCATGTTGCGACATGTTTAATTTGTTTTTCAAAGGACCACCTGGATTGGATGGATTGCCAGGCTTAAAGGGAAAACCTGGAGACAGGGGAACACCTGCCTCTGGGACAAGAATGCCAGGATTTGTCTTCACCAGACACAGTCAAACCACAGCCATTCCTTCATGTCCTGAAGGAACACAGCCGCTCTACAGTGGGTTTTCTCTTCTTTTTGTACAAGGAAACGAACGTGCACATGGACAAGACCTTGGTAAGGTTCTAGTTTCCAGTCTATGATGCAGATTGTAAAATATTTATCAGATGGGAGCTTTCTCTGTAGGTCGCCGTAAATAATGTTAGCATCTTCTAGGGCATTTGAGGGAACAATTGTGACCCACGTTTTACTTTTCATCCTGATGTGTAAACTGCCAGAAAGAACCCCCGTGGGTTGGTCAATGCCAACAATTTTTGCCTCGACCATCTGTCTTTTGTTAATCTTTTCTGAAGCTTCCTCTGGTTATTAGCTACTGTGAATACCTGAAAATACATGAAAAAGACATTGTCCCAGCTGAACAACATCAGGCCCCAAGTTCTATCTAAGCTGGTTAGAAACAGCTGTAGAAAGCATCCTTGATAGGGGGATGTTTGTTTACCCATTTGGGGCTTTGACTTTCATCACTCCCAAAGCTTTTCAGCACCACATTTTGCAAATAATTCTTTTCTTTTTTTTTTTGTCCAGGCTTGTCACTGGTTATGTAACAATTAACCTGTGTCTAAATAACGATACTCACAATGACCTTTTAATTCGGGAAGTGATACTCAGCTTCATGTTTTATTAGGCACTCTGGGCAGCTGCCTGCAGCGATTCACCACAATGCCATTCTTATTCTGTAACATCCAGAATGTATGTAATTTTGCATCACGGAATGATTATTCATACTGGCTGTCAACACCAGCTCTGATGCCAATGGACATGGCTCCAATTACGGGCAGAGCTCTTGAACCCTATATTAGCAGGTAAAAACCCAACCCCTTCCTTTTGTAAGAGGACCAAGTGGATTGCTTCACATGTAAGGACTTAGGAAGTGTCTGTCATACTTTTGGTTTCATTTTCCAGATGTGTGGTCTGTGAAGGTCCTGCCATGGCCATGGCTGTTCACAGCCAAACGACATCTGTCCCTCCATGTCCTCATGGCTGGGTTTCTCTCTGGAAAGGGTTTTCCTTCGTTATGGTAAGAAGAAAAGAAAACTGCAGCACATTTGAAGGAATGATTGCTATCTATAGAATCTTGTATAGAAAATGTGATCCCCTACCTGTAAATATGTGTAATATGCCATAGATGCTTGACAATCTGAAAACACACTAAAAAAGGCTGGGCAATCAACTCTGCAGGTAGTGTTTATCTAGCATGCCCAAAGTTCTTGGTTCCATTCCTCAGTAGTCCAGAGAACGGAGCAATCCCAGCATTCAGGAGGTGGGTACAGGAGGATCGAAATTTCAAGGTTATCCTTGACTACATAACAAGTTTGAGGTCAGATTGGGCTACCAAAAAAAAAAAGAGAAAGAAAGAAAGAAA
>LOJH01012203.1:6206-25797 GCA_001685095.1 Ellobius talpinus
CATGAACAAATAGTTCTTTTAAACTCTAGGGAAAAAATCCTAAATGAATAGAATTAAGCAGTATCTTATTAAATGCATGTTCATATATATGTGTGTGTGTGTGTATATATATATATATATATATATATATTTAATTGTAATGATTGCCCGGTTCTCAAGCTGAACTTTGTAAATGACAACATCACGACCCAATGGTCACAGAAAATAAAAGAACGTTATGTTCTTACAACCTATGAGCCACCAGTTAGAGCAGCACTCTTAGACCTCATGAATGTTCCAAAACATTTTCTTTCTCCAATAAGGCCCAGAGAAACCAAGGATAAGGCACAAAAGGAACTGAAGGATTTATTTTACGTGTATGGGTATTTAGCAGGCATGGACACCTGTATAGCATGTCATGCAGTGCTCACGAAGGCCATAAGAGGGCACAGGATCTGGGACTGGGGTTATGGATGGTTGAGTCACTATGTGGATGCTGGAAAGTGAAAGTGGGTTCTCTGGAAGAAAAGTTGGTACTCTTAGCAGCTGAGCTGCGTCAACAGACTCTAAAGGATTTTTTAATAAAATAAAGTGACATCTTTCACTGGTCTTATTTTAGCAAAAAAATAAGTGACTCCAATGATTCATCAGAATGAAGGTCAAACTTGCCTGGTCAAACACACAGACACTAATGTGGTTTAAGAATTGGCTTTTTCCAAATGTCTTATATGAAACTTTACTAAAGTATTCTTTAATGAAGGTTAAAAAGAAGAACCATCAAGGGAGTATTACGAATGAAAAAAGAACAAAGATAAAGACAGTTTTGACATTTAAAAAACATCAGATTTCATTATAAATTTACCCAAACAACTATCCAGTAGTATTTAAATAGATCCATTTTTTATATGAAACGAATTCCCTAACACAGTAGAGTTACACAGTACCTTGACTAACATCAATTTGATGTTTTACGATATCAATGTATTGTTAACAAATTTTCAAGCTCAAGCAAGTTTAGATATGTCCTCATACTGAATACCTTCAACTCTGCGTCCTTTCAGAGGTCCAGTTTCAATGACTATCGTGGCTGAAAAAGCCTTTTCATTGATGGATTCTAAAGTGCCTTCATTTCCTCTGTAGCCACCATTTAAAACTAGAATTCTCTTCCCTGGTGCGGGAATGACAGTCTCTAAATGAGTCTGGTCCAGTTTCAGCCTGTCTCCAGAGTCAATCATCTTCACCACAGCTGTGTATCTGTCAATCACTTCCTTAACGACACCCTTTTTCTTGTGATATTTCTCTCCAAGTTTCTTGGTTATAATTTTTACAATGATGCCAGGCTGTAGCCAGGAGTCTGTTCGTGCATTTCTTTTCTTTTCCTCTTCAATCTCCATGATTTCGTCCAGTGCAGACTTCTTTTTCTTCTTTGCAGGCTGAGCTGAGCTCTGGGACGATTCTTTTCGTTTCACTGATGGTGCACTCCCAAGGGTCTTCAGTGCACTTGGTCCCAAAGAACTTGACTTGGACGATGTTGCTCCCGCTGAGCTACCTGCTCCTTTATTCAGATTGAATGTAACTTTTTCTTCATCATTTTCTCGGCTTAATTCTGTAAAAACAGGAGTCTCCTGCTCTTTCCCCTCCAGACCTCTTCTCACCTGTTCCTCAATGAATTTGGCAGTTTTTTCTTCATCATCAAGATCTTGCTTCTTCTTTTTTTCCAATTCCAGTTGCCGGCGAATGGTTTCTGGGTCTCTGTCTATGTACTGAATATACCAGCCTTTTGGTGTCTCATCCACTTTACACAAGCCTTGGGGGGAAAAAAAAACAAGAAACCCATCGTGACTTTGTATATATCCAAAGTAAACTGCAAGCACAATGTGTTCCATCTCTGCACATTTACTCATCCAGTAACTAGAACCAATTATCCTCAAACACAAAGCTCCGAAACACAGGGAGTTTTCACTTCCATGCTTACATAGCTACACTGAGGTAACAGCTAAACAAGGGATGCCCAAGGAAGAACTTTAGGAACAACTGTCCAACTGCACCAGAGTTCTTACTGTCTAATGAATACAGAAGGATCTGTTAACTTAGAATAAAGTAATACTATAAATAAAAATATTGATACCAAGTTTCTCCTGTCTTCCTAATTTATCATCATCATATAAAGATTAGAGATAGGAGAAAAAAAAAGCAACTTGAACAATCACAAGATAGAACATGAAACATTTCCTAAAGAGGATTATAAAACTGAGTGCTGGTCTTCATGCTATAAACCCAACACTTGGGAGGCTGAAGCAGAAGGACAGCCATGAGTGCAGGCCAACTTGGGGCACATATTTAGCTCTAGAGTAGACTGGAGTACAGGGTGAGCCTCTGTCTCAGCACATAAATGATGGAATGAGGGAGGGTGAATATGGAAGAGAAGGAAAAGAAAGAATGGAAAAGGCTGCTAATAACTTTTTAAATAATTTATATTACTTTTACTTGTACATGTGTGGCACACAAGTGTATGTGGTGTAGATGTGTATGTATGTGTGGTGCATAGGTATGTATGTGTGTGGACATACATGTGGAGGTCAGAAACTTTCAGGAGTTGGTTCTCTCTTACCATGTGTGTCCTAAGGGTCAATCTCAGGTCATCGGACTGCTAATAACAAACTAAATACAAATATTATGGATTGGATATGAACTGTCTCACAGAGCTCAGGTGTTGAGAGCTTGGTCTCCAGTCATTGTGAAGTGACTGGATCTGGAGGCTCTGACCTCATCGGTGAATTAACCCATTCACAAACTTTAATCTGATAGCACTATTGAGAAGTGGGAGACTAACAGGTAAGGCTGGCGGGGGAAGCGGCTACTGGGCCACTCTGGAAAGGCACATCTCACCCTAGCCCTCTTGCCCTCCTTTGCCTCATCATGTGCCCCTGGCATGAAGCTCTCCCTCACTTCAGGCCCAGAAGCACAGGAGCCAAGTGGTCGTGAAGCAAATTCTCACCAACTGCGAGTCAAAACCACTTAGGTATTTTGTCGCAGTGATTGAAAGTGCCTACTGTTACAGAATGCTTCAGTGCACTGTCAAAAGAAGTCCTCAAGCTGGCCACTGCATCCAAAACCTGTAGCCCCACCCCTGGGAAGCAGAGGTAAGAGAGTCATAATTTCCATTGCAGCCTGGGCTATATAAGTCCCAGTTTCAAAAAATAAGAGACAAAAGTGGCATATAACGAAGTAACTATGGAATAGTAGATTCCCCTCCTGCTTTTCTAATTGCCCTAGAGAACTTATTTTCCATAAAATCAGACAGAAACTGACAATGACTTCTCTCACAGAAATAAAGCTATGGAACACCAGTTCCACTGTTCTCTTCTTACCCTCTCTGCCCAGCCACTTGGTAAAGTCAGTCAGCGTTTCCCACTGAGTGGCATTCATATGGATGTGTTCTCGGTGGCTGATGTATTCATTGTAGACAATGTTGTTGTGGACTCTCTTAGTGCCTAGAAAAAAAAAGTGACAGTTTGCTGAGCCCCCCCCAAAAAACCCACACAATTAAGAAATTGTTATTTATAAAATATTTAAGATGTTTACCAAAGCGTCTCCTCAGAAGTTCCAGAAAGTCATTTCGGAATTCTCTAGAGAAGAAAGAAATGAAAACATTAAGGTACTTGCTACAAAAATAAAACGTCATTTTCTTGAAGTTTAAGCAATCATAAACTTTAGTGACCAGATGTCACATCAACCATCTATGTGTTACCATGTGCCAATGTGCCATAAACCTTTAACGTGACCATAGAACCGCAAAGATTAGGCTGGAGTTGAAATGCTTGGCCTTAGAGCAGCCCTGGTAAAAGCTACTACATGTCTTTAGGTTCATAATAGGGTCTTTGTTCTAATGACTACTGACTATTATGGGATAATAATACCACTATGTCCAGGAGAGTAAATCACATCTTAACTTTCAAGCAGTTCCAATAAAGTCAACTAAAAAAGAAATTTAACAAAATATCATAAACAAATTTGAGGGCATTGCCAGAGGGGATTTTAATATGGACAGTGAAATATGATTCAAAAGCCAAAAGGGAAGCCCATTCCTTCTTAACAGAACACAGGGTGTGTTTGAAAGATGACACTTATTTGACTTTGACTGGAATTTAGGATAATAGTAAGGATGAGCGGAGGCAGAATGACATCAGGGGAGAAGATGTGGCTTGAAGACGAAATCTGATCCAATTTTTGACATCTTGAATGTCATGTTATACAAATCTAGTTTTCAGCAAGCAACAGAAAAGCATTTCCAACCCAAATAAGTCTGAAAAATTAATTAAACTCTGTAATCATAATCATAAATTATACAGTCATAAAGGAAAATAAAGGGGCTGGGGAGATGGCTCAGTCAGTAACAGTAGTAGCTGCTCCCCCTGAGGACCCAGGCTTGACTCCCAGTAACCACACAGCTAAACTGTTTTTGACTCCAAAGACACCCCCAAGTGTTTCAATACCCTCTTCAAGTCCACACAAGCAAAAATACTCATATACATAAAATAATTTTTAAAAGAAAAATGAAATCTTAACAATTGCAAGGACAAAAAGGATAGAAATAGAAATGTTAAGCTAGATCATAAAGAAAAATATGAAGTTTTCTCTCATATGAAACATAGATTTAAAATTGTGTGTGTGTGTGTGTGTGTGTGTGTATGTGGGGGTAGGGGAGTAAAACGAAACCTGATGGGGATCATCAGAGAGGATGATGAGATTGTAAAGGAGAAGAAAAAAGAGGGTAACAGAAGACATGTGGCCTGAAAACAGAAGAGTGGATTACTAGGGGAAAAGGGAATGAGATAAGTAGGGGAGGACAAGGAGGGAGAGGATGCCCAGTAGGAGAATTGTGAATTATGAGACAGTATAGTAACATTTAAAAGTTATGAGGAAAATCATTGCTTTACATGCTAACTTAAAAAAATTTAACCTATACTCAAAAGGAAAATGATGGAAGGGAGAGAGGAAGAGAAGAAGTGAGGGAGGCAGGAAGGGGGAGGAGGGAGGGAGAAAATCATGGTTGGGTAGCAGAGAATATTAACACCATCACTTGGGAATATTACAGAAATGTAAAGTCTCTGGCCCCAAGATCTCCTGAATGAGAAGCTGGGTATGGGTTCTGCCATTGTTTTAAATCTAAGCTAAGCCTGTACACACAATTGTTTGTAGAACATTGGGTAGAACAAGAAAAGCAGTGACTAAAGCTGCAGGCTGGAACAGTGAGGAACCATGAAAGTGATTCAAGTGAGAAATGCTGGGAACCATTACTGGACAGAAGGAATGGAAAGGACCTGAGTTTGAAGGGCATCACATACAATAGATAAGAGAGATTCCAAGTGGATTGGGAGTTCTAATAGCTGACAATGAGGTTTGGTGGATAGCATACTGCATTCAACTTCAGAAATGCTGACTCTGGGTCTGGACAGATTGCTCAGTGGTTTAGAGTACTTGTTGCTCTTGTGAAGGACCCAGGTTTGATTCCCAACTTACAACCATCCTAATTCCAGTTCCAGGAGATCCATTGCCCTCTTCTGACCTCCAAGCATCAGTCATGAGCATGGTACACATACATACATGCAGGCAAGACATTCATACACCTAAAATAAATTTTTAAAATAAAAATAATAGAAATGATTCTGAACGAGCTTTCAGAAATGCAGAGTTGTCAAGGAAAAAAAATCATCTGTAACTTAGGACAAATGTTAGAAAAGAATGTCAAGATTTAAGGGGGGGGGAGTTAGGAGACACCTGACCATAAAGGCAACAGTTGAAACAGTGTGATTCATGGTGACATGTGACTTAAGGTGACTGTGGGATGGGACCAAAAGATGAGAGAATCCTAGAACTTCCAGCTACTATTTGAGGAGCTAAGAAGGAAGAAGAAGGAAGAGGGCCGCGGGAGAACAGAGGGAAGTGTGGCAGCGAGAAGTTTCAAGCATTACCCACTGAAGACAGACCAAGGAAGATGAAGACGGGAAAAGCCATGCGGGGCAGCCGACAGCAGACAGCACTGTAAACAATAGGTGGAAAGTAGGTGAAGGCAGGAAGGGTCCAGCACTTGTCACAGCGCTCTTTCCCAACATGTGGCCTGAGTATCCAGTGCTATTCAAGACTGTTTTAGGTAGTGCACAGATAAAACTAACTTTCCTTTGTCGTTGTGGTTTTTCACAATAGGATTAAAAGCAATGGAAAGAAAATGGGTTTCATGGCAGAAACCTGTCATACCAGCACTAAGGAGGACTGTTCTGAATCTGACACCAGCCTGTACTGCACGAGTACCAAGGACTACATAAAACCCTGTTTTAAAACACAAATAAATCAACGACTGAATGGATGAATGACTGCACAAATAAATTTTCTGAAGATGGAAGGTAAACCCACCAGAAGCTTAGCATACAGAGAAGGTCCCAGGTAGTAATCTCAAGTCATCTAACAACGATGTACTCTCTACACCACCACACCAACTACTGAAAACGAAGACTAGCTTTATCTAGCACATCGCTACGGAGCAGTACAAGTTGTTGGTTGTATTAAATCAAAGCCTTCAACATCACCTTGCTAATAGTTTGTGATAAACTGGGAATTACAGATGAATTGCCACCATTGAGTATCACAGCCGCTGTGACAAAGCACCGTGTGACTGGGCTGTGAGCTGAATACTTTTTCTCCCAGGACATAAAAGATGGAAAGACATAAACTACCATTATTCCAATCTGGACACCTGGTAGACATGTCCTCAAAATTAAAGTAAGATTGCTGTTTTGGGTAAAGAACAGGCGATGTGCTGCCAATGAAGAGATTGGAGCTCCTGAGTCATGATTAGAATTTTGTCAAGTAGGACCTGCCTCTGTGAGCTCAACATACCTCTCAAACTCAGAGTGGTTCTGACAACATCTGTGCTATTAATGAGTACCATCAGATGACACTGTACATTAAGTGGGGTCATTATTTGAAAGGAAGGTGTTTGTAACTCAACTGGTATTTTTCAAGAGACTCGCATGCATCACAAGACCACATACATGTACAAGATCCACGTAAAATGTAGACCAGTGGATTTTAATTCAACAGAATATACATGTCCTGCTTTCGGGATCTGTACTATAACTACTCTAAGAAGCTTGCACACACTCTATCTTGATGCAGCATCAAAGTATAACTTCTTTGGAAAGATACTAGAGTGCTTCCCCTTCTTACAAACCATCTAGGACAAAGCTGAACATCCTTTATGTTCCTCAATCAAGACAATATAACAGGCTAAATGTGGAAGCAAAGGTGAGAATTCAGCTGCCTTTTAAGTGAAATTTGAAGAGATCTGCAAAAATGTAAAATAGATGTTTTTGTATTTGGAAAATATAGTGTGTTGCTTTGGTTTGGTTTTTCTATTAAAATATCTCACTAGGTGTAGTGGAACATACCTATAATTCCAGCATTTATGGTGCTAAAGCAAGAAGATTTTGAGTTTAAGACTAACCTTGGCCACACAGTGAGATCTTAAATTAACGGGGGTCGGGGCCACACACATGAAGACCCATGTATACGCACTTGAGTGTAGGTACACAGAATCTGTGTACATATGGAGGCCAGAGGTCAACTGAGTATCTTTCTTGATTGCTTTCCACTTAATATTGAGGCAGGGACTCTTGCTGAATGCAGCAATTTAGCAAGTCTAGTTAGTGGCTTGTCCCAGAAATCCACTGTTTCTGCCTCCTGAGCACTGGGATTACGGGTTTATCATCATGCCTGTTTGGCTTTATTGTGAATGCTGCAAATTGCAACTCTGGTCCTCAAATGTGTACGGCAGCCATTTTATCCTCTAGGTCCTCTCCCAGGTCCCTGTTTTACTTGAATACAGGGTAAATATATTAGTATTTTAAAATAGACTAATAAGTGTTGGTAACTTTTTTCAAATTTAATTTCAAATGTTGACACATATCACCCATTGAAACAAAAGCCCTTTGGAATCTTCAATGTATGTATAACGGGGTCCTCAGAAAATATGTAGAGTTTGAAAAAAAAAAAAAGCCAGGCGTGGTGACGCAACCCTTTCATCCCAGCACTTGGAAGACAGAGGCAGGCAGATCTCTGTGAGTTCAAGGCCAGCCTGGTCTATAGAGTGAATTCCAGGATGGGCTCCAAAGCTACATAGAGAAATGCTATCTTGAAAAACCAAAAAAGAAAAAAAAAGGCTAGTATTAGTAATAATTAACAGAAAACCACTATTAGTACTAGACACACTTCTCAGTCCTTTAAAAATATTAATTCTCTCAACTCTTCTTCCAGACCTACACGGAAGCCCAAAAGCTGGGTCAGGGTGCCACTTCAGTGCCATCATACCCATGAGAATACTAAAGCACAAAAAACCTCAGGAACCTCATCCCAAGGCATCACCCAAAACCCCTGCAGGGGGAAAGATGTGAGGCCAGGCAGTGCTGAAATGAAAGAATAGGGTAGTTCTAAGATACACTTTGGTAACAATGGCACTGATTAATTTCAGAAGACAAAGACTGAGTACAGTGAGACTCCAGCCATCACAACACGTAAGAGATAATGGATCTCAATATAAAATAGTAAGCACTTCTATTACATGGCCAACTTAGTAACATTAAGAGGGAAGACTGTCTTTGAGTGACTTACTCTGAAAAATAATCCATGAACTGCTGAGGATTTTCCGACGCCAGCAGCAGCTGTCTTTGATGAGATTCAGACATACAGTGACACTTAAAGCCATTCTACGAAAAATACAAAGGGCATTAAACTCTCGTCTCCATATCACAGCACTCCCACGTAGTACGTCATTAAGCCTGTAAATGCGTCCTTTAATGATATTTTTTTTAACTTGTAAAATGATGGGTATTTCACCTGCATGCATGCCTGTGTACCACTTTCATACAGTGTCCGAGGGGGTCATGCTACAGTGTTGGATCCACTGGAACCAAAGTACAGACGTAGGGATGCTAGAAATAGAACCTGTGTCCTCTTAACCACTGAACCATTTCTCTAGTCCTGATAAAATTATTTTTACAAAATCAAATCTCTAGCTACAACCATGTTCTAGTTTGAGTGTGTGTATATGTATGGGGGAACCAGAGATGGGTAGCAAGTTTTCCTGTCACTCTCCAGCTAATTCTTTTAAGATGGGGTCTCTCATTGAACCTGGAGCCCACAGGTTCAGAAGAGTCAAGAAAGCTCTCTTGCCTCTGCCTTCAGTAATTAGTTTTACACAGGTACTGGGGATCCAAATGCAGTCTTCACACTTGCGTGGGAGAAGACTGTACTGACTATGACTTTTCTGCAGCCCTGTGTCAAATTTTGCTTCTCCAGAGTTGAGTCTTGCAACCCTATCAATTACAGGGCAGTCAAGGTCAAGAGACTAGAAGTGGTGCTGGAAAACAGACATTTAAAATGTTACCAGACCCTGACTTCACTGTGGGGAATTTAACCAACTCTTACCCAGCAGGGATGCAATGGAGCAAAAAGGATCATATCTGAGTTTCCCCTACAAACACCCTTTTCTCTTGTTTTCTTCCTCTTTGGTTTATTATCCTATTACTTAAATTTTGTTAACTGTATTTTAGCTGTGCTTTTTAAGACTGTTAAGAAAAAAAGCAAGTGGGAGCTAGAGATGGTTCAGTGGTTAAGAGAACAAGCTGTTCTTGCAGAGGACCTAAAGTTCAGCTCAGTGCCCAGCATCTACACCAGGGTGTTCACAACCGCCTGTGACTCCAGCCCATGAGATACAGTGCCTCTTCTGACATAAATAAATAAATAACTTAAAATCAACATATATGCTTTGTTGTATAAATAAATTACTTCTACCTTTATTTGAACCTGAAATTTCAATAGTACAAATAGTACTATTGAAATAGTACATATGTAGAGGTCCTGAGTTCAATTTTCAGCAACCCACATAGTGGCTCACAACCATCTATGATGGGATCGGGTGCCCTCTTCTGTGATGCAGGCAAACACGTAAACAGAGCACTAATACACATAAGGGCTTTCCCTTCCTGAGAGGAGAGCAAGAGCGAACAGACTGGGGCTCTGAAATCATGCCTGTTTGTCTAGCTTACCAACTTTTTTTTTTTTTGAGACCGGGTCTCACTATGTTAGTACACCCTGGCCTGAAACTTGTGACCTTCCTATCTCTGCCTCTAGAGTGCTGGATTAGAGGTGTGCACCACCACAGCTGCACCTACGTGATTACCCTCAGAAGTTATTCTGAAATTAAATTCTCATGAGAAGAGGATGAATGACTACTTCTGTTAAGTGTCAGGGTTTTTTTGTTTTGTTTTGTTTTTTTGTAGGTTCTTTTGATTCTGGCTGCCTTCCTCCTTCAAAGGTGCTCAAGGGAAGGAGGATGCTGGCTCTTACACATTCTCTTTTCTATTCCTACCCTGCAATGTGGGAGAACTGAGGAGGAAGAAGATAAGGGCCATATCCCTTTCACCTTTCCTAATCCATTCCTTTGGATTTCTAGAAGTTAACATTTTTGTTTTCCTTTTGATTTATATTTTAATTTATGGAAAGCAATACTTATCTTTATTACCAAATTTCTTTTGAAGTGAAATTTAAATAACTATTTCTTTCAGGTAATACACAAATTAGGGGAAAACTATAGCTGGTCCATGGATAGCTAAAAGGTTAAAAAAATGCCAGTGAGTATGACAGAGTTTTGAAGCTGGACAGTGGTGGCACACACCTTTAATCCCAGCACGAGGGAGGCAGAGGCGAATGGATCTCTGTGAGTTTAAGGTCAGCCTGGTTTACAGAGAGAGTTCCAGGTCAGAAAGGGCTACACAGAGAAACCCTGCCTGAAAAAAAAATCAACAACAACAAAAGAGACAGGGTTTTGAGATCTAGCCAGTGGCAGTGGGATTGAGCAGCATGGCGTGAGTTATTAGGAAGGTGGTAAGGGCAGTAAGGTAGCTCAGTGGGTAAAGGTGCTCATGTCAAATGCTGACAACCTCATTTCAATCCCCAGGACCCTCGTGCTAGAAGGAAATAAGCAACTATATGTTGCCCTTTGATCCCTGTTGTGTGTGAGACTTGTACGCCCTTAACTGGCATCAGTAGGCATCTGTAGACATTTGGTGACACACACTCATCAAAAAATAAGATAATATAAATGGGGGGCATGTAGTATGAATAAAATCCAGAGACAGAAATTGGGGTTCAACCTGAAAACCAGAAAAGCAAAGCCGCCAAGCCACTAGAGAAGTCTTATCTCTACCAAGGCTGGGAGACCACAAACTAAGCAGATTGAGCTTCTCTCCTCTCTTTTCATATTCCCTGTTGCTGGGAGTAAAGGCGTTTGACTCCTGAAAACTGGGATTAAAGGTGAGCTGTCGCCACCTGGATTTGTTTCTGCATTGATCTTGTGTAGCCCAGGGTAGCCTTGAACTCACAGAGATCCATCTGTCTCTGTCTCCCAAATCCTGGAATTAAAGGTATGTGTCACCTCTAGAAGCTTTAGCTCTGCCTCTGGGCTTCAGGCAAGAGTTAATTATTAAAATACAAATAATATACCACTATAGGGGCATAAGGAAGTAGTTCAGTGGTAGAGCATTTGCCAGGCATGTGTAAGATTCTGGATTAACTTGTAGTACTGCTAACAAGCAAGGTTCCTGGTCCCCACCACCACTACCACCAGACTACTGAGCAAGTACAACTATGAAGTGGGTTGGTCTATGTCTTTGACACCAGCTCTAGAGAAGCAGAGGCAGGTGGATCTTGTTTGAGGCTAGCAGGGTCTATCTACATAGTGAGTTCCAGGCCAGTTAAAGTTACATACTGAGACACTGTCTCCAAAATAAAGCAGAAATTAAATAGAGTGTATTGGATGATGTAAAGGAATTTTTACTAGGTTTGCTATATTGGTGGCATTTTGACATATATTGAAATGAAACGGGCGATTACCTTGTTATGTTGATCACATATTTAAGTTTTCAAAGGTTAAGTATACTGACATTTATATAATTTATTATAAAATATTTCAGAAAAAAAGTAAATTCAGTAAAACACTTAAGGGTAACTTCTAGGTGCTATGGAGCGCAAGTTTGTACCTCCTGAAATCTATATACTGAATCTCTAACCCCTAATAGCAGTAACAAGTGGGAACTTTGGGACATAATGACATTTAAGTTATGGGGAGACTCAATCTCAAAGGGGAAAACAAAACAAAACAAAAATACAACCCAGTGACAACCTCAGAGCAGGCAGGTACCGTTATTACCTCCACTTTACCAGTAACAGGGCATTTTATTTGCCCAAGCTCGTATCTCCATTAAGCAGTGCATTTTGAGTTCCTAATTTTTACCAACCCTAGGGAAGTCGGAGCCTGGCAATCAGTAGGTGCCTGTCTGGGATCATTTCTGATGGAGCTGGAGCGTCGCGCGAAGGGCACTGAGGTTCACAGACCTCTGACACTCGGCTAGGGAAGACTGCGCGGAAAAACGCTCTGAAGCGGGGCGCAGCGTCGGTTGGGTACCGGGGTCGCTGGCGGGACCCTCGGAGTCGCGGCCACTCTGAGCCACTTACCTCGTCACGGCACTGTTTTTGGCACATCTGGCAGTACCAGCGAAGCTTCTGGAGCCCTTTGGACTTGATTCTATTCGCGATGGCTTTGGGGCTCAGAAAATCCGACTTGCCCATGGTGACCCAGAGTACTACAACGCTGAAGCAGCCGGAAGCGGAACTGAATCGACACGAGACAGGCGGGACTAAAACTGACAGCAGGAAGTGGGTGGGGCTAGGGAACCCGAGGCTTCGGAGCTCACGAGAATTAGCGAGACTGAAGACGCAAGCGAAGAGGGCCGGTGCGGTGGGAGCTCCCGCGCACGCGCAGTGAGCCCCGTCTGCCCGACCTTCAAGGTTCCACCATGTTCTCGCGGGCGAGTGTTGCCGGGCTGTCGGCCTGTGCCTTGCAGCCGCAATGGTATGACTAGATCGGGAAGGATGTGGGGCCCGGGCTGCTGCGAGGCAGGAGGGTTCGGGCTGCATGCTCACCCGAGGCCGAGAAAGGTCCGGGCTACTGCACGTCCTGGATGCTCGGGCCGCGAAAATGTCTGCAAAGCGGGAAGGGCGCGTGCCAGTCCCGGACCAGGGTCAAAGGGAACAAGGTCACGGCTTAGTTCTCATAGACTGAAACGACCATCCGGGACCTCAGGACCCGGACTGGAGTCGAATTGAGTGTTGGAACCATCAGGGTTTCTATCAGCTCTGTACTTCCGCTGTGTACCCTCCTGGTTCATGGCTTGTAAAGTCTTTAGAAAGGACCTCAGGGTGCGGGGAGACAGAAGAAAATGCCTAGGGAAAGTTAGGTTCTACATTTTTGTCTATGACGCCCTGTGAAACATTGCACTGTTGAGCTGCGAGATGGATCTTGTGCTTGAGCTCATTCGTCAGGCATCCACGGTGTATTGGGCTCCTTGCTAGGTACTGGAGAAGCTAAGGGAATCTAAATTAGCCCCTCTCGTGAACTTGCTGGTCGCCTTGGTGTTGAAGAGATTTTAAAATCTGGCGATTTTAATGGGAAAGACATGAAGCATTGTCAGCAAGCGCACACTCGTGTTGAGGTAGTTTCTCTGCAAGGTCATTAAACTGTCTCAAGGGACCTTGGTAGGAGGGGGGAGGCCACCGCGTATGGGCTTTCAAAAAGTAACATTTGTTAGCTTCCATATAAAGAGAATAGATACTGTAAAGTTTGACTTTAAGTACTAATTCTCTGGGCAAAAAAAAATATATTAGAATGCCTAGGAATGGACAGATAGAATGTGGTTTATGGATGACCCTGTGTAATACTATGTAGTGCTTTGAAGCTAGATGTCTGAAAGAATTGGTGCTAGGGGTTATTAACTATAGACGATGCCTAGAGATTCCTTGGTTTTGCAGTATGGAGGATTGTTAAGGTCCTCCAGTGCTAAACTAGATTCTTGTAGCCTAGTTTGTGGAACTACTAAGCATGAATTGAAATAGTTCTTTCATTAAGCAAGGAATTTATAGGCATATGCCAAGGCTCCAGAGTACCGAGGAAACTGAATGTGCACATAAAGCACGTTGGTAGGTTAACCTTGGAAGGAAGGTCGGTTCATTTAATATGGGAAGTCACAGAGCTGGATTCTCGCCGTGTCAGTCTGCCTTTGGACATCGGTGGAGTGCCTGCCTGCACCAGTTTGGCACCACGCAGGCGTTAAAATGTGAAGGGTCTGTGAGCTTTCTGGGAAATTTCTTGACATCCGTGGTGCTCGGCCACCAGCACTTTTCCATCCTTTGCACTTGCTGTGCCTTTTATGTTAGAGCCTGAAGTTAATGCAAGGTAAATGTTTTACATAAAATTCATAGACGTAACTTTTTATGAAACATGGGTGAGAGCATTTGAAGATGAGTTCTGGTAAAGTATTGCTTTTCCTTAAGAGCTGCTAGGAACCTAAACTAGAATCTAATGGGCAAATGAAGGCTGAGTTTAACCTCTGTGGAATGTTGGTCTTAAATGGATAGACTGGAGATTCTGGGATCCTCAGTGTTCTATGGAATGCATATTCCTTTCTCTTTTCAAGTATTTCATTGTTCTTGATTTCCATCATTAGGTCTTGTTTTCCCCATTTTAGTTGCCTTTGGAATTCACAGATTAAGATGCTAAGGTTTTAGGGGCTGGACAGTTGGCTCTGCGATTAAGAGCATTTGTTGCACCTGCAGAGGACCTGGGTTCAGTTTTCAGCACCCACACATACCAACCATAACTCCAGCTCCAGGGCATTCAGCACCCTCTTCTGACCTCCATAAGCACCAGCCGTGCATGCAGTACACATACATGCATGCAGGCAGAAATACACATAAACCCTTTTTTAAAAAGTCTAAGGATTCATAGTCCAGAGAGGTAACTGAGGGGAGGAGACTATGCCTTCACCTTCAGAGAACCATGGAGAAGCTTTTCCTTGGTTCTGTTGATTGTGTGAAGCTGTAGAAACCGCAGTCTGTCAGTTTTCGGGGAGGACTGCAGAAAGGAGGTTCCTGAGTTTATTTCCCATCTTCAGCTTTGAGGGGAGAAATGTTATTTCCTTAGTGTTCAACAAGCTCTAAAATGGAACTGCTCTATAATGGGTACGAGCGGCCATAATGAAGAGTGGGGAGGCAGATTTCATCTGGGGTAATGAGGGCACACACATGTTTATCTACTATAAATATGAACTGGGAGTCAGCAGAGCATCATCTCACAGATGGACTCTGGAACTGGGTTTGAATGCTCACACTGCCACTTGTGTGGTTGTGTGTGGCCTTGGGCAAATTCCCTAGTGTCTGTCCTCTGGATTCTCCTCTTTGAAGCAGAGACAGTGCTAGTTGAGTGTAGGACTAAATAAATAAGTGCACCGTGGAGGAACTGCTGGTCTGGATCACATATATAAATTGAAACCATGAAAACAGGTTTCTAAATACCACGTACACTGTATAAAAAGGCTGCTCTGTCAAAGGAGGGAATAATAGGGGTGTTAAAGAATTTGATAAACTTCAAACTTTTTCTTGAGAGTTAGTTAATGCTAAGTATTTTTCCTTCATTTGTATACTATACAGCATTGCATGCTCCTTAAAATCCCTCCAGACAGGAGAGATGGCTCAGCAGTTAAGAGCACTAACTACTCTCCCAGAGGACCCAGGTTCAATTCCCAGCACCCACATGGCAACCCAAAACTGTCTGCCACTCCAGTTTCAGGGGATCTAATACCCTCACATAGACATAGAGACAGGTAAAATACCAATGCACATAAGATTTAAAAAAAAATCCCTCCAGACTGCTGATTCTTGCATAGGCATCACCCATGACTCCTGAAGTTTGAAACCAACCCAGTACTCTAAGAGGAGGTCCTGCAATTTACCCACTGTCCCCTTGGTTGTGCATCCACTGCATTTGGTATTGCCTAGTCTCTGTAATACCTCCATAGGAGAAGTTGGGACCAAGACTTTGTCCTCTCAATGCTACTTCACAGTGTGAGATTCAGTAGATCGAACTGTCCCTTAAGGTTCCAGAAATAGGGGTAGGAAGATTACCCAAGAGGTACAAGCTTGACATATCCTGAACTCACAACTGAAGGAGAGAGCCAACTCCCAAAAGTTGTCCTTAGACTTCTTTACCTGTGAGACTCTATATTCCATATTTATATTTTTCCCATAATACTTTTTAAATATTCAAGCACCTCATGGCTGTTCAGTGATCAAATTGATCTTAAAGATACATTTGTAGCATAGACAGTCATCTTGAGCTGAATGAAGGCAGACTATGAGAGCACTTCAAAGCTTATGGAGTGGCAGCCTGTGACCTGCATAGAAAGTTAAAAGAAATTTCCTTTCCATACCACAAACTTGGAATGTCAAAACAAAAGCATTGTGTTGGCTCAGATACAACGTGCAATTCAGAATTGTTCCGTGCGCTATTCCTTTATGAGGAACTCATGCCTGTACCTAGAGGTTTCTCTCCTGCCCACCAGTTCACAAATAACCACTCGGAGGCTTAATATTTACAAAATATTTGGCCTATTAGCTCAGGGTTATTATTAAGTAACTCTTATAATATAGTTTCACCCATTTCTATTCTATATTTTACCATGAAGCTTGTGGCTTGTTGCCTCACATCTTGGCTTCTCCAGTGACTGCTAATGTCTCCTGACTTTGCCTTCTTTCCCTTTGTGTCTCTGCTTATATTTCCCACCTAGCTATATTCTGCCTGGCCAAATCAGCATCTTTATTAACCAATAAGACATCCACAGCATACAGAAGGGCATCCCACATCACATGTCAGTTAAATTGAAGCATGTGCCTAAAACCACACTTTTCTAATTGTAATTCTAGAGCCTTTGATAACATCATTGAGAGAAGGGGGGACAGCTCAAACTTTTGCTGTGCCATTTCTAGAAGGGATGAATAGAACAATCGCTATGCCCAATAGTCTGTTGAAATAGCTTGTTGTGTCTTCTGGCCTCAATCTTTTTTTTTCCTTTTCTTTATTTTTTTCAATCAGACTTTATTTTCTATATAGTCTGTTTTCTTATTTATTTAATTTTCTTTTTCTATGGCTGAGTAATACCAGTATTAAGCTGTGTAAGTCAAAAGTTTTTTTGTGGTTTGGGTTTTAGTTTTTTTCTAGTGCTAGGGACTGATCCCAGAACCTTGAACATGGCAGGTAAATGTACCACAGAGCTGCATCCTTCACTTTTTGAGCCAAGAGACTGACTCTTTAAAACAGCTCTTTTAGTTATTTTTACACATGTAATTGCCTCATAAGCAAAACTGAGACACAGAGCATACATCATTCTGTAACCTACATTTGAAAACTATAATTAAAAGAAAAGCACATTTTCATTGTAGTTCTAGATTTGTGTGATGTTGAGCATTCATTTACTATGGAGAGTTCATATGCCTACCCACCACTCTGGACCATTTTCCCTGTGCTTAACATCGCTTTTGATATATTGTTACTACAGTCTATAGTTCTGTTAAGGTTCACTTATTTTGTGATTTTTTTTCATGTTTTCACAAATTTTAGAGCCGTCATGGTGGCTCAGCAGGGTAAAGGCACTTGCCGTCAAGTTTCATGCCCTGTATTTGATACTTAGAACCCTTATAGTAGGAGAGATTCTGCTCCTCAGAGTTGTCCTCTTGACATTGACTTATGTACCTTGTCACTTATGTGGCTTACATACAAGAATGTTTTTTGCTTTGTCTTTAAAGGGGTGAAAGGGCTGGAGATGGCTCAGAGGTTAAGAGGCTGTTCTAAGTCTTTTTTAATCACCCAGAAGTTTTATGATCTTGTCTATTTCTTTCCTCAATAATATGCCTTTCCTCATGTAGACCTTATATGAATAACTACTTCCATTTTTGGTGTTTTTTATTATAAAATACACATACGATTTATTGTTTTAACTATTTTATAGTCTTAGCTTTGTATCCCAACTGTCTATACTGGTTTGATTAGCCATCTTTTTTGTGGCATTACATCTGAACACTGAGTGTATTAGTCCATCTCATGTAAGGGACTTGAACACCAAGGGTTTTGGTATGTAAAAAGCATCCTGAAACCAAACCCTGTGTTTGCTGAGAGTATATGGGTATATACAAAAGCAGTTAGCTTTTATGTACACTAACCTCCTGTCCTGCAACCTTGCTAAAATTATGTATTACTTGTAGGGGTGGTGTGTGTGTGGTCTGCACTCACTGTGTGTTAGGGCTATGTTTGTGTGTGTGGAGGCCAGAGGAGGACATGAGGTGTTCCAGTTGTCTTAAAACAGGTTCTTTTCGCTAGATGGTGATGGTGCACACTTTTAATGCCAGAACTCAGGAGGCAGAGGCAGGTGGATCTCTCTTGAGTTCAAGGCCAGCCTGGTCTTCAAAGCAAGTGACTGGACAGGTTCCAAAACTACACAGAGAAACTCTGTCTTGAAAAACCAAACAAACAAGCAAACAACAACAACAAAAAACCTGGGTTCTTTCACTGAACCTGGAGCAGGGTTGGTAGTGACCCTTCTGTTACTCCTCCCTCCATGCAGGAAGCAACACCTGTCCTTCTATTTAGGTGCCAGTGATTCAAACTTGGGTCCTTATTCTTTTGTTGTTATTACGTGTAATAGCAGGCCGCTTGTTTGTCCCAGCCGCCCAGAACCAAAGTAATCACACAGAAACTGTATTATTTAAGACACTGCTTGGCCCTTTAGCTCTACCTTCTCATTGGCTGACTCTTACATATTTAATCCATCTTCATTAATCTTTGCATCACCACGAGGTCATGGCCTACTAGCAAAGTAACATCTGTCTCCAGTGGCAGCTCCATGGTTTCTCCCTGACTCTGTCTTTCTTTCTCCCAGCATTCGGTTTGGTTTTCCCCACCTAGCTATAGGCCCAAAGCAGTTTCTTTATTCGTTAACTAATAAAAGCAACACATAGAAGGACTGCCTACACCAATTACATGTGTATATGTATCAGTATATACACATATATTCCTAAATATTACCTGATGAGTTTATATAATCCTATTTGTATGTGTGTTTGGCATCTTCCCTGTGAAGGGTGAGCCACCCTCCCTGCCCCCAGCTTTATTTACTCAGTTGCCTGTGGTTCTTTGTGTGGGGTTGAAGCCTCATGGGCTTTTCCATGTGAGGTTAGGTCCTTATATACAGCAATTGCTCTTACCCTCTGAGCCTTCTCTCCAGCCACAAAGGTTTTTTTCCCCCTTCAGATTCTTTGGGAATATTCTAAATAGACAATTGTGCCATCTATGGAGATGAGTTTTTCTTTTCTGTTTTTTTCTTACCTTCCTGCATTAGCTGTGACTTTGAATATAATGAGTGAGAGGGATGTCTTGGGTCATTCCCAGGTTTGAGAGGAAAGCCTCTATTTTCTCACCATAAAGTCATAGGTTTTGCTTAAGGAAATTATCTGCCCTGGTTTTCAGAAGCTTTGTTGCGAATTCGTGTTAGATTCTATTTGATGCTTCTGCGTTTGTAGATTGGTATGGTGTAACATGAGGGCCAGCTGTGGGGATTTTCGTCCTGCCCAGTACCCCACAGCTGGCAAGCCCCAAAGAAAATCACACAGA
>LOJH01012204.1:0-12412 GCA_001685095.1 Ellobius talpinus
AGGAGCCGGGCGGGACGAAAAGCAGGCCTGTGCTCCCCATATCACTACAATCCTATAATCCACAACCCCAGAGAACCTAGACAACAAAGAGGACCCTAAGAGAGACATACATGGATCTAAATAGGAAGGAGAAAAAGACCAAATCTCCTGAGTAAATTGGGGGTGTGCAGGTCATGGGAGAGTGTAGAGGGGGAGAGGGGAGGAAGGAAGGGGAGTGGGGAAAAATATATAGTGCAATAAAAAATAATAAAACCATAAAATATATAAAAAAGCAATCCCTGACCATTAATATCTCTTAATATCAACGGACTCAATTCATCTATAAAAAGACACAGGCTAGAGCCAGGCAGTGGTGGTGCATGCCTTTAATCCCAGCGCTTGGAAGGCAGAGGCAGGTGGATGAATCTCTTTGAGTTCAAGGCCAGTCTAACCTGCAAGAGCTAGTTCCAGGACAGGCCCCAAAGCTACAGAGAAAGCCTGTCTCAAAAAACAAAATAGGCTAACAGAATGGATATGAAAACAGGAGCTATCCTTCTCCTACATACAAGAAACATACCTCAACTTCAAAGACAGACATTACCTCAGAGTAAAGAATTTGAAAAAGATTTTCTAATCTAATGAACCTAAGAAACAAGCTGGTATAGCTCTTCTAATATCTAACAAATTAGACTTCAAACAAAATTAATCAAAAGATATGGGGAAGGACATTTCATATACATCACAGGAAAAACCCATCAGAGGAAGTCTCAATTATGAATGTTTATGCTCCAAATACAAGGATATCCACATTTGTAAAAGAAACATTGCTGAAGTCTAAGTTAAAAACTAAATAGTGGGAAACTGCAATACCCCACTCTCAGCAATGGACAGGTATGCCAGACAGAAACAGATGTTATAATTCAAATGAACTTAGCAGACATCTATAGAACATTCTACCCAAACATAAAAGAATATACCTTCTTCTTAGCACCTCATGGAACTTCCTCTAAAACTGGTCACAAAGGAAATCTCAACAGATACCAAAAAATTGTAATAACCTACTGTATCTTATCAGGTCACCATGGCTTAAAGTTAGAATTAAATAACAACACAAATTGCAGAAAGTGTACAAACTCATGGAAACTGAATAATGCTCAACTGAATCACGCTGGGTCAAAAACTAAAGAAAGAAAGAAATTAAGGACTTCCTATAATTCAGTGAAAATGAATGTACAAATTTATGAGACACTATGAAAGCAATGCTAAGAGGAAAGAATACCTGAAGAGGGACACTAAAAAGAAATCCCATACTAGTTCAGAATTGAATATAATAAAGGGCTATTTAGGGGTAGACTCACAGATCATAGTCCTCTGCTTGAACAGGGAATCCAGCAGCTGGAAGAGAGAGGGAGAGAGAGGGAGTGTGTACTTTACATTGGCATTTATAGCAGAAAAGGCCATGCCCAAGTGGGTGGGTAACTTAAAGGCTACTGGCTGAAGGATTTCCTACAGCAAATACCTACATAAAAACTTTGGAGAAATCTCACACTAGCAACTTAATAGCACACCTGAAAGCTCTAGAACAAAAAGAAGCAAACTCACCCAGAAGTAGATAACAGGAAATAATTAAACTGAGGGCTGAAATCACTAAAACAGAAACAAAGAGAACAATACAAAGAATCAATGAGACAATGAGTTGGTTCTTCAAGTAAATGAATAAGATAGAAAAACATTTATCAATAACAAAAAGGCAGAGAAAGACTATCCAAATTAACAAAATCTGAAATGAAAAAGGGAACATAGCAACAGACACTGAGGAAATCCAGAAAATCATTAGGTCATACTTCAAAAACCTGCACTGCAAAAAATTAAAAAATTTAAAAGAAATGGAAAAATTTCTAGATAGGTGCCACATATCAAAATTAAATCAAGATCAGATGAACAATTTAAAAAGACCTATAACCCCTAAGGAAATAGATGCAGTCATTAAAAATCTCCCAATCAAAAAAAATAGCCGAAGGTCAGATGGTTTCAGGAAAGAATTCTACCAGAATTTCAAAGAAGAGATAATATCAATACTCTTCAAATTGTTCCACACTATTGAAACAGAAAGAACATTGCCAAACTCTTTTTATGAGATTATATTTACCCTGACACCCAGCCACACAAAGAGTCAACAAAGAGAATTGCAGACCAGTCTCATTCACGAACAGCGATGCAAAATACTGTCAAACCAAATCCTAGAACACATTAAAAAAATCATCCACCATGATCAAGATGGTTCAACATATGAAAATTTGTCAATGTAATCCACCATATAATCAAACGGAAAGAAATAAACCACATGATCATCTCATTAGATGCTGAAAAAGCCTTTGAAAAATCCAACACCCCTTTATGATAAAGGTCTTGGGCAGATAAGGGATACAAGAAACATACCTAAGCATAATAAAGGCAATATACAGGAAGGCAAGAGCCAACATCAAACAAAATGGAAAGAAACTCAAAGCAATTCCACTAAAATCAGGAACAAGACAAGGCTGTCCACTCCATATCTATTCAATATAGTACTCGATGTCCTAGCTAAAGCAATAAATTAACAAAAAGAGATCAACAGGATACAAATTGAAAAGGAAAAGGTCAAACTTCAGCTATTTGCAGATGGCATAATAGTATATATAAGTGACCCCAAAAATTCTACCAGGGAACTCATACAGCTGATAAATACCTTCATTAATGTGGTGGAATAAAAGATTAATTTAAAAAATCAGTAGCTCTCCTATATACAAATGATGATCGGGCTGAGAAAGAAATCAGAGAAGCATCACTTTTCACAATAGCCACAAATAATATAAAATATCCTGGGGTAACTCTAACCAAACAAGTAAAATACCTATATGACAAGAACTTTAATTCTTTGAAGAAAGAAATTGAGGAAGATATCAGAAAAAAAAATCTTCCATGCTCTTGGATATAGGATTAATATAGTAAAAATGGCAACCTTACCATAGCAATCTACAGATTCAGTACAATTCCCACCAAAATCCCAACACAATTCTTCACAAACCTTGAAAGAACAATATTCAACTTCATATGGACAAACAAGAAACCCAGGATAGCTAAAAAAAACAAATAAATACTGTACAATGTACAATAAAGGAACTTCCAGAGGCATCACCATTCTTGACTTCAAGCTCTACTATAGAGTTATAGTAATAAAAATAGTTTGGTATTTGCATAAAAACAGACATGCAGATCAATACAATTAAACTGAAGACCGTGACATTAATCCACACACCTAAGAACACTTGAATTTTGATGAAGAAGACAAAATTGTACAATGAAAATAAGAAAGCATCTTCAACAAATGATGCTGTCATAACTGGATGTCAACATGTAGAGAAATGCAAATAGATCCATATCTATCACCATGCACAAAACTCAAGTCCATTTGTATCAAAGACTTCATCATAAATCTTGTTAAACTGAAGCTGATAGAAGAGAAAGTGGGAAGTAGCCTTGAACATATTGGCACAAGAGACCGCTTTCAAAATATAACACCTGGAGCACAATTAATTAATGGGACTCCCTGAAACTGAAAAGCTTGTATAAGGAAAAGGATATGGTAAATAAGACAAAGCAGCAGCCTACAGATGGGAATTTCACCAATTCCACATCTGACAGAGGGCTGGTTTCCAAAATATATAAAGAACTCAAGAAATGCTGGGCAGTGATGGTGCATGCCTTTAATCCCAGCACTCAGAGGCAGGCAAATCTTTTTGAGTTCAAGGCCAGCCTGGACTACAAGACCTACTTCCAGAACAAGCTCCAAAACTACAGAGAAACCCTGTCTCAAAACACAAAACAAACAAAACAAAAAAAGAACTCAAGAAACTATAAATCAAGATACCAAATAATCCAATTAAAAAATGGGATACAGTTTTAAACAAAGAATTCTCAACAGAAGAATCTCAAATGGCTGAAGACATTTAAGGAAATACTCAACATCTTTAGTTATCAGGGAAATGCAAATCAAATGAGTGACTATGAAATTCCATCAAAATAGCTAAGATTAAAAACACTGATGTTGGAGAAGATGTGGAGTAAGGGAACACTCCCATTGCTGGTGGGAGTGCAAATTTGTACAACCACTTTGGAAATCAGTATGGCAGTTTCTCAGAAAATTGGGTATCAATTTATCTCAAGACCCAGTGATAACACTCTTCAGCATATACCCAAAGAATGTTCAATCATACCACAAAGTCACTTGCTCAACTATGTTCATAACCAAATTACTTGTAATAGTCAGAGCCTAGAAACAATCTAGATGTCCCTCAACCAAAGAAGTGATAAACAAAATGTGGTACATTTACAAAATGGAGTATTACTCAGTGGTAAAAAGAAAAACAATGGCATCATGAAGTTTGCAGGCAAATGGATAGAACTAGAAAAAAATCATACTGAGTGAGGTATTCCAGACCCAGAAAGACAAATATGTTATGTACAAACTCATAGGTGGATATTAGATGGAAATCAAAAGACAGCTAGGATACAATCCATAGCCCCAGAGAAACTAGGTAACAAGGAGGACCCTAAGAGGGACACATGGATCACCCTGGGAAGGAGAAATAGATGAGATCTCCTGAGTATACCGAAGGTAGGGGTGGGGATGGGGTTAGGGAGAAACCTGGTGCCAGGGAAACACCCAGAAATCCACAAAGATTTCTTCTAAGACTCCTAACAATAGGGAAGAGGGTACCTGAACTACCCTTCTGTAATCAGATTGGTGATTTCCCTAATTGTCATTATAGAAGCTTCATCCAATAGTTGATAGAAGCAGATCCAAGGCCAAGCACTGGGCAGAGCTCCAGGAATGCAGTCAAAGAAAGGGAGGAGAGATTATATGACCAAGGGGGTGGTCAAGATCCTGACAGGAAAACCCATAGAGACAGGTGACATGTGAGCTCACGGTCTCTGGACTAGTTAGGGAGCCTGCATGGGACTGACCTAGGCCCTCTGCATATGGGTGACAGTTGTGTGGCTTGGTCTGTTTGTGGAGCCCCTAGTGGGACCAGGATCTGTCCCTGGCACATGATCTGGCCTTTTGGAACCCATTCCCTATGGTGGGAAGTCATGCTCAGTCTTGATGCAGTGGAGAGAAGTTTGGTCCTGACTCAACTTGATATGCCAGGCTTTGATGACTCCCCATGGGAGGCCTTAGCCCTTTCTTAGGTAAATGAGGAAGGGGTAGAAAGAAGTCGGGAGAGGGAACATGAGGAGAGGATGGAGGGGAACTGTGGTTGGTATGTTAAATAAATAAAAAATTTAATGTTTAAAAAAAAGGGAAAGATGGAGAATGTACTAGCTTGGGGTGGCATCTCAAGGTGACAGAGCACTGTCTGCAATGTGTACTTTGAATCAATGACCCATTGTGTGGTGCCATTTGCCTGTTAGAAAACACAGATTCAAGAATAAGAATAAAATGGTATGTCACCACCACTTCTAATGACACACAGGAGGAACATGTGATAAGTGCTTGTTTCTGGATATTTTAACTCCTGTTGACAGATTGTAAAAGGTACTTACCATGCTGTCAGGGGTGACTGACTAAGACTATCACAATGTACCAAGGTTGCAGCTACACATTAGGATTACAAGTGAATACGTCAAAATTCACCCCATTTATGAGGACTTCTCTGAGTATCTACACCAGTAAAAACATCAAATTAGTGGTTACAGTAACTCCAGTCTGATCAATTACAATAACCAAGAGTTCTGACAACTCAGGTTTAAGAATCTGGGTGATCTTACTAGGTAAGAACCTTGATCAGCAGAAGTACTGGGCAAGGGGTGGTCAATGCGGAATAGTCAGCTCACAGAGAGGGGAGGAATATGCTCACAGAGAGGGGAGGAATATGGGGAACTGATACAGCAGTTCTCCGTCAGCCCACAGCCAAGTCCGAACAGAAGTCAACACAAAAATAGTCCGGTTTGCACTTTGAGGGTAGGGAATATGAGGCTAACATTCAAACAGAATTTCTCGATGGAGTTATGGTCTGTTTCCTCACAAAAGTAATTTATTTGATAAAGCACCTGTTACTGGCTTTCTTTCCTGTCTCACATCCCCTCTCTCTTGCCAATGTGCTCTATATTGCCTCCCAAATAATTAGCTCCCAAGTCTGTCTCGGGTTTACTTGCGGTGCAGCCAAACAGACAAGACTGTTTGATTGGTTTTAAGACACAGATTTTCCAAGTCCCATCTTAAAATCTCAGTAATTCCGATCATCATTACAGTTGGTATTTCACAGCTCAATAGGCAGCTTTTCTTTTTCCTTCTAAAAGTCACAATAGACAGTGGTGGACCATATCACCTGTGATATAGTGGAGCAAATGAATTGCACATATTTTTGCATGCCCCACACACGTCCAGGATTATTTGGCTTCTTATATGAAGAGAACAAATATTTCTCTAACCTGCCATGTGCCTAGAAAAGTCCAGGAACTTTTGCTAATAGTCAAAAAATAGTCTTCAGAATGACCTTGCTAAGTTATAGACATTCCCATTTCATACACTAAGAAACTGGGTAACATGAATTAAGTAGCCTACTTACCCTAAGATACAACAAACTCAGTGTCCTTCCACTGCCTTCAGCTACTTAGAAAATCAGTTTGCGTGGACAGTTTATGAGTAGAAAGAGAAAGGTATTTCTTGGTTTTCCTTTTCCTTGGCTAAAATACTAACAAATTACTGATGAAATATGATCAAATATTATAATGAGAAAGGAAATCAGGTGCTACCACACTGCCAGCAAGTAGATACATTGGAACAGCTCCTTTAGAAAGCACTGGATAGCAGCCAATAAAACCATGTTTTTCAGTGTGCATAAGACCCAGTAATGACACTTTTAAGGGTGTGTTCCAGGTATGCACAACAAAGATGCTTCCTATGGCATTGCCTATAAAGCAAGACTGTGATAGCCCTCAAACATATGTCGTTAGAACAGATGTTTTAGATGAGTTCTGTTCTTATGAAAGAATGGCATGGCTGGAAAGATAGCTTAGTGGGTAAAGTGCTTGTTGCCAAAGTAGACAATCTGAGTTCCATCCCTGGGATCCCTATGATAGGAGAATCAACTTGGCCTCCCAAGGCACAATGTGACATGCTCTTGAATACATGCATAAATATACATGCACATACAAAAAAAAGGAAGAAGAAATGGAGAGATGGCTCATTGGTACACAGCTCTTACTGTTCTTCCAGAAGACCCAAATTCAGTTCCCAGAACTCACATCAGATAGTCCACAACAGCCTATAATTCTAGCTTCAGTTGATCTGACACTCTCTAGTCTCAGTGGTCACCTGTGCACACACATGTTACATGTAAACTCAGGCAGGCACACATGCATATACACATAGATTAAATAACTCAAAATATTTTTCAAAGAAAAGAACAATGTACCAGTTAAAATAGTTGAATCCGCACTCATCAGTCTTGATGGGGTCTCAAAACATGAATTAAAATGGAAGTTACAGCACGGCAAGGAGAGCCAAGTTGTTCTTAGAGAAAACTTTACAAGATTGAAAGATACTGCAGATTACATATGAATACACATATCTATCTACGTAAAGACACTTTATGGAATTGACCAGCATGCTGTAGACAGGTCTCGTAACAGTGGCTGCCTTGAGACAGCATGAGGAGAAACTGGAGTTGGTAAGAAGGTCAAGGGGACTATTAATGACACATTTTGCACAGCTTTTCCAGTGAAAATCTACTCAAATATCATTTGTATAAGCACACCTTCACACAGTGGAAAATGCAAAAGCAAATACTGAAATAGCATTAATTCTTATTTATTGATGAGATATGAATATATGCTACTGATTTTCATCAGTTTTCTCTCTTTCTTCCGTTTTTTATTCCTTTCCTTCTTTTCTTCCTTCTTTCCTTCCTTCCCTCCCTCCTCCTCTTCCTCCATCTTCTACCTTTGTGGGAGGTAGGTATGTACATGTGAGTGTGGATGTCTGTGGAGGCAGAAAGAAGGAGTCAGATTCCCTGGAACTGGAGTTTAGATGTTTGTAAACCTCCTGACATGGGTGCTGGGAACCAAACTCAGTCTTCGGCAAGAGCAGCCTGTGCTCTGAGCCATCCAGCCCCCTTGACCTTCTCACTGACTCCAGCTTCCCCTCATGCTGTCTCCAGGCAGCCACTGTCACGAGACCTGTCTACAGTCTGCGGTCAGATCCCTAAAGGATCTTTACATAGATATGTGTATTCATAAGGAATCTGCAGTATCTTTTGATCTTGCAAAGTTTTCTCTAAGAATAACTTGGCTCTCCTTGCTTTGTTGTAACTTCCTTTTCAATTCATGTTTTGAGACCCTATCAAGACTGATGAGTGAGTGTGGATTTGACTATTTTAATTGATACATTGGTCTTTCCTTTGGAAAATATTTTTAAAGTTATTTAAATTTCAGACCCTTCAGTTTCTTAAAGTATAAATTAATAAAGTCAGCTGTTTGTCTAGCCAAAAGTGCCCAACTATTTTTCTTCATTGTTGTGATATCTTGGAAGTATCAGTAAGCTTTTATAGTATATGTGAAATGTAAGGAGCATTTGAGTTGTTTATATCAATAAATTTAAAGTATCCAACATGTGTACCAAAACAGCATGCTGCTACCAAAAGGCTCTGTAAAATGTGAAACTCATTTGGTAATAACACCCCTCTCTCTCTCTCCATATATATATTCATATATATATATATATATATATTCATATATATACATATACACACTACCCTAGCCATGAACTCAGCCCTCTAAAAATGTATTAATGCCTGCTACACGTGTTCCCCTTGGGAACTTAATTAGGTACCTTTTGTGTCAAGATAACAGGTTGACCTAAAATTCAGAGTTAATAGTGCTTCTTTTAACTACCTATTAATGATATAACCCAGTTCAATCCTTTATTATTCATTCACTTACAAACCTAGTTGAACGCATTCATGCCACTTTCCTAGTCTTTCTAAATACAATAGTCAAAATGCAGTTTTCTCCATTGAGCTAATTCTCTATATAGTAGAAATAATAGGAAATTAACAAAAAAGCAAACAAACACATAAGCATCCAAGCAATGGCAAGTACTGGGAAATACAAGAAAGGCCTAAGGAGAAGAAAACATACTTGCCTCCCAGCACCCATTTCCCTCATCTTCCTTTTAGTACAAAACCTCTGGGTTCAATTGACTAAGTTCCCCAGCAAGAGATGACATTTCCCAGACTCTTGCAGCTAAGTGCATCCATGTTCAGGAAACAGAGTAAGTGTGACAATGAGTTCCATATCACCTTGCCAGAGACTAGGCCACTTGTCTTGAATATCTCATCCCCATTGAGTTTCACTTCCTAAGAAGTGGAAACCATTTGATCGTCCTCAGAAGCTACCTGTTTAGGATGAGCGAGATGCTCCCATGACCCCTGGAGTGGCACATGAGAAAGAAACATGCATTATGTTTACGGCACACTTTTACTTCTCCTTGGTACTTGTTTTGTCCCTTTACCGAGATAGCAAAGATGAGTGTCTTTCCTTAGCCACCAGGGAAGGCATTTCTGAAAGGGTAGGCAATAGAGAATAGAATTAATTAATTAATTAAAATGAGAGAATCATGCCAAGATGCAGAAGGAAAACATCTTCTGCAGAAGATGCAGACTCAAGGTTGGAATGAGCTCAGCCTGTGTAACATTGAAAAGGTCACCATGACTGATGTAGAGTGGATTAAAGGAGCAATGGGCTGGGAGGAAATAACATGAGAGCAAGAGTCCTGTGTGGGGCTTTTCGCCACGATGGGAAGAGTTTAGAACAGTAGAGCGATGACATATTGGTACAAGTTTTAAAGGGTCATTTGACTGCATGCAGAGTAAATGGCTGTAACAAGAATAGAGGGAGAAGATTAGTTGTGAACCATGGTCAACCATTCAAGGAGAAAACAAGAGTGTCCTCAAGCAGAGAGGCAGATGCACTTCTGATGTAGAAGGTTCTAGATGCATCAGAAAGAGCAAGTCTCAGGAATTAAGGGTAGGCTTGAGAGTTGGGGGTCTAATAAAAGTGGTGCTTACTAAGATGGGAAAGAAACAGATCAGAAGGTGAAGTGTGGCCCTTCTTAGTTCTTGTTTGGATGTATTTGGTGTGAGATAACAGTGAAATGAAACTATTAATCAGGCAGTCACATAACACAAGTCTGAAACCTCAATGAAAGCAAGGCTGGGAATATAAATCCAAGAGCTATAGCGTATGTGTGGTATTTAAGGCAATGGATTGCTATTAAAGAGAAAGGGTCAGTGGGTAATTAGGAGGTAGTGGGGAGAAAGGGGCAGTTCAATAACTATTATATTTGCATTGCTGACTTTGAGTATCTGGAAAAATCTGTCTCCTAGGTGTAGATTGATGGAAAGATCATGTAGGAGAGGAGAAGGGGGTAGAGGAGGTGGGAGGTGTTGCATCTTTCAAGTCTTAGAAATGGCCCTACTGCAGACATTCTTCTGTAGTTGGGCACTGCTTTAGAATATGATCCTGGTAAGGAAATTCCAGAAGTTTCTCTTTATCATTTTCTTCTATAACTACCCTCACTTCTTAGATCAGAGAATGAAAGTAGGGATATGTCAGGTTCTATAGCCAGAATCTTGAAACTAACCATGACATGAATCACAGTTGTTTCAAACTCTGCCTTCCAGAAGCTTCCTCTGTGATGAGGGCAAACATCCTAAATCAGCCTCCTCAAAGCCATCCTGAGGGTCCCCAAGAGCTAACACATATGACAGTGTGGTTCTCACTATTGACACACTGTAAGCTGAGGAGCAATGGGGACTAAATTCAGCTCCTCTTCCATTCACTGAAGTATAGTAGAGACTGATGGAGTGTTTGCTTCAAAACTGCAGGAAGACAGAAGAGGAACTGGTCAACTAACAACTGAAAATCATTAATGCTTTTGAAACCCACTCTGAACTGATAGGGACAGAAAGACAATTTTAAGGAGGCAGACATATTAGGTTGTCCTTAATATGTCCCCATTTGGCAGATGGGCTATTTGGCAAACTGTCTTCAGGGAAATAACCTGGAGTTGCATAATGCATATTAACCACATTTACCTTTTTTAAATTGTAGTGGAATACTGGTGTGTAGGAATGACAGAGGTTAGGACTGCACAGATCTCAGTCATAGCCATCTCTGTCTTGAGCAACAACCACCCGAGTGAACACACCCTTTCCCCAGCATTCAGTTCTTCATATATACAATCAGGGTAAGGATAATTGCTGTCTGGTTGGTCTCTTGTAAGAATTTGCAATAACGTGTATGGAGGACTCATAGAGTACCTAGTGCACAGGAGGTATATAATAAAGAAAACAGAAACGAGCCAACATATTTTAGCCATATGCAAAGTATCAGTGGTACCTTTTTCATTTTTGTATTTAATCACACTTTAGCCTTGCTCATGAGCAGAGTAATATGCCCTTCTTGTCCAGGTGTAGAAACTAAAAGTTCATGGAGGTTACATTATTTTAAAAGGTCATGCATAGTAAGAACATGGCGGAGAAAAGATATAAGCACATAACTTCTAACTCAAGAAATGCATGCTCAGAAGAGATAGTACATCTCTGCCAGAAGTGCATCCTCCCAACTCCTTCTCAACTCCCATGCTGGCCCTATATGAACCATCACTGAGAAGCCTACCCTCCCCTGAGCTATATGCCCATGATGAAGCCAGCCCTCCTTTTTAATGTCTATCTACAAAAAAAATGACAATGCAAACAGTATTTGACTAAACAGCTCTGCTGTGAGCATTACCTGCATTTCATACATGCGATTTTCAGTGTGCTGCCTGAGGCACAGCGCCAATGATGCCATGGTCAGGGTGCTAACAACTACTACCTGTTAAAGCAACTTCTCACGTTTAGCCTCTGCTCAGATATTTCTCTTTTCTAAGCCTTCCTGATCCCATACTCACATCCACCTTTAGGGTTAGCCTTTCCACTGGTCTATCAGTGCTCACATCCACCTTTAGGGTTAGCCTTTCCACTGGTCTATCTCTTAAATGTCGTAAATAGTGTTGCCATGAGCATGGAGTGTGATATATCAGTGAGATCCTGCTGTTAACTCTTCCATATATGTGTGTGGGAGCCAGAGACAAGGCTCAGTGGTTAAGAAGACACACTGCTCTTGCAGAAAACATGAGTTTGGTTCCCAATATCCATGTCGAGCAGCTCACAGCTACCTTTAACTCCAGTTCTAGGAAATCCAGCTCCCTCTTCTATATTCCAAAGGTACATGCACTGACATGTACATACACAGACACACACATTACACATAATTTTAAAAGCTAGATATTAAGATAGATAGATAGATAGAAGATAGATAGATAGATAGATAGATAGATAGATAG
>LOJH01012204.1:13667-23814 GCA_001685095.1 Ellobius talpinus
ATTGTTAATGTATTTATTGCCTGTATATATTGTATATAGTCATTGTACTTATTGCATATAGTTTTCTTATATTAGTTATAGCCTTCTTTTTTATTTTAGACAAAAAGGGGAAATATAGTGGCATTTTGATTGTATTTTAATAAATAAAGACTGCCTAAAGATCTGAGAGCAAAACAGTCCCACTGGTCAGCCTTATAGACCAGGTTATGGTAACACAGACCTTTAATCCTAGTAGCCACAATAACACACACCTTTAATCCCAGTAGCCACAATAACACACACCTTTAATCCCAGTAGCCACAATAACACACACCTTTAATCCCAGTAGCCACAATAACACACACCTTTAATCCCAGTAGCCACAATAACACACATCTTTAATCCCAGTAGCCACAATGACATACACCTTTTATCCCAGTGGTGCATGCCTTTAATCCCAACTCTATTAATCTTTAATAAGATGGGGGGAGACCTCTCTCAGACACCCAGTCTCCTGAAATTCCAGGAGGCCGGATAGCCATTTTCAGACTAAGGTTGAGGTAGTCAAAACTTCCTTTATGAGTGCATATGATTTGGTGAGCTTAGACATTTATGCTACCATCACCACAAAAAGTTCATATAGACAGAGAACATCTGCAAGACTCCTTGTATCCTTGTGTGGTTTTGTTATTTTTTATTTTTATGTTAAGAACTCTTGGTCACTTGAAGTACGATAAATAAAAACTGAGGGTCAGAAATTGGGGTTCAACCTGAAGATCTGAAAAGCAAAACAACCAGCCACTGGCGCTTACCTCAACCTCAGTAAGCAGGAAAGAATTATAGTTTTCTGATTTCACTGCAGGTGGCTACTTGTTCTGGCTTGCTGCCTTTTCCTCGAGTACTCTTACACGGGTATACCTCCTAATAGACACCCACTGACCGTGTTGTATCCATCCCTCCAAACTGCTTGACATGGATTGACCAGTCATTTTTAGATCACATATTCTTCCTTTTGTTTTATCAATCCCTTACCTGCAACAAACTCAGAAGACCTCCTGAAGAGATTTGTTTATTAGAGGCCAAGACTATCCAACTGATCAAAAAGAAGATTTTACTAAACCCATGACAATACCAACGACTTCTGATTGAACTTTAAAATGTATAAGGTCCATTCACCTTCACTATCCACCTTATCATTCATGTTTGAGACTCCCTGTCACCTCTGTGTGCCAGGGATGCAAAGCAGATGAAAGGTCACCACTTTTATTATTGAATACTGCTTTGAGATGGCAATGGAACCCTTTAACTCATCAATTCTTCTCATAGATTGAAGGTGAAATGTGTCTCTCAGCCCCCAGGCTCATGGGCTTGGGTACTTGCTTGCTCTTTTGAATACCTATGGAACTTTTGAATGTGAGGCCTTGCTGGCCGACTTAAGCCATTAGAAGGAAGCCTTTGAAGGTGACACTAACTTCTGATCCCAACCCTTACTCTATGCTTCCTATTCAGTGCCATATAAACAGCAGCCATTATGAGCCCTGGCCCCATTAATCAATCCTCTTCTGTCACTATGTCTTCCCAGCCAGGATACCCTCTAAACTGTGAGCCTAAAGAGACCTTTTGTCCCTGAACCCGCTTCTGGATTCTAGCATAGCAATAAGAAATCAGTACGGTCCTGAAAGCGCTGGATGAAAGGACAGGAGAGTCAGATGAGGACTGAAAAGCTTCTGCGCCCTGATAAGCTTCTCTGCAACGCAGCAATCCAAATCAAACCGAATGAAACACTCCCGGATAATTTTTCAGCCTCTCAAAGAGGAGACAAAAAAGAGAGACTGAAAAATCTCAGGTCTGTTTTCCAGGGGACAGTTTAAATACCTGTGGGAGTGGTCTTGAGCATTTGTGGGGGAGGGGGGTCATCATTTGGTGGACTTTCTGAGATGCAGCAGGGAGACAGATTGGGGAGGGGCTGGGGTGGAACTTCTACCAGAACAGGATGTCAACATGGTTGCTTATCCAGATGCTTACTGACTATTGCTTGAGTCAAATCGAAACATACAAGGGGTCTAGGGAAAGCAATCTCTTGTTCGTGCTTTATCTTTTAGGAGTTCTGTGACTTTGAGAAATTCACTTAACCCTTCTAGCCTCAGTTTCCTCTTTTCTAAAATGGGGACTACAATGCCAGACCTGCATGACTCCTAGGTAACTCATACCTTACCTACTTCGGAAGGTTGCCATGGAGATTAAAAGGGATAATGCACATCAAAGTGTTTTTGAAAATTAAAAGCATGGATCAATGTGGTCAGGGATTGTTGAGGTCATTACTGCACTGCCCAGTGCAGATTGGTGGCAGTCACTGCCAGTGCCAGTCCCACGGTCACCCCTTCTTTTCACTGCATTAACACATGCTGTTCTGGGAGGCTGTGTATCTAAAACCATAGATGCTCTTGTACTTGAGATGGGGCTACATCCTGACAAGCCCACTCATAGTTGGAAATGCACTTAATAATCCTAGCTTGTCACATCTCCAAGCTTAGCAACCCTGTGCTTGTAGCATATCAGTTTACCCTTGTGAAGATAACTTGGCTGTCTGGAACTGCATCTCACTGCTATTTCCCAGCTTCATGAGCAAGTTTTGTGCCACACATTGTCAGCCCAGAAAGAGACCAAACTTCAGAATCTGAAGGATGCCTTCCACTGAATACCTATTGTCTTTTCACCATGAGCAAAGTCAAGAAAAGACTTCAATGAAACCTTGATAAATCAGGGACACCTGTACTCAAGCCCCAGATGCCCTCACAGCCTGTGACCACTTCAGCAAAAGGCTATTGAATGGTGTTTCTAGAAAGCTACTATTTTCTCTGACAGGAGGAGGCAGGTTCTATTGTCATGGTGATTTTATCCTTCACCCTTCTTCATACCTCCAGTGCATATTTGTGACCTGGAAGGAAGCTGGCATCTTGTCAAGAAAGAGTCCTATGCTTAAGATGTCAAAGCAGAACGCTAAAGTCAAGGTCTTTGATTTATTAGTTCAAGCTCATCCAACTGTGTTTTCCCACTAAAAATAAATAACTACACACAATCCACTGTGATCAGATTCTTATCATAATGAGCTAAAGACAATTTTAGTGGACAATAGATATTACTCAGAGCAGCAATAGAAATAAACTGAAGCATTCTCAGGCACTTTGCTTGGTGTTCTCAGAGTCATTCAAACATACGTTCTGAGGTTACAGGGAGTTAAAGAAGCAATACTGCTCTTAGAGCGAACCCAAGTTCTGCTCCCAACAACCATATCAGGCAGTTCAAAACTGCCTGTAACTCTAACGTCCGACCTCTGGAGGCACATGTGTAGACATATTTATGCGCACACAAACACACACATGTGTGAACACACACAGCTTTTTAAAACTATGTTAGACTTTTTGTACAGTAGAAACAGAAAGCATGGTTTCCATGACCGCTGTTCGAGAGTGGTGTTCTTCAACAGGCTCTTAAGTGTAAAGCAGCCACAAAAATATCTCTGGAACAATGAGTTCCAAGTAAAAAGGGCATGGTGCATATTAAATACTCAACCAATGTGGGTTGCACTTGGTTGAGTGCAGAGGAGATTCTCTGCAGAAATAGGCTGGGAGCTATTGCTCCGTAATGAAGCCATCTGCTTTCTGATGGGTTGCAATACAACACTAAAGGGCAGGAAAGACTGCCTATTCATCCAACAGGCTGGCACTTAGGCATTCAGATTAGCATCATTAGCCACTAAAGACAGCAAGGTATCGGACTGAGAGATCTGACTTTAAAGACAGACATCCCTGATTTGCAACCTGCCTGCGCCCATCCTGCTTAAACTTCAACACATATATTGTGGAGGGAGTAGTTACTGCACTGCTCACAGAGAGCTGATTCCGCTCTGCTTGGTACTGACTTCACATAGGGCATCATGAGTTTCAAGTGAGAAGGCAGATGTGAGCATGCTCAATGTGCACAGGCTCCTTATTAATATGATTTGTCTTCTTCAGTCTATCAGGTGACCAGAGCCAGTAGGGGAGGGAGGAGAGGTCAGAAGAAGGACAGAGTTGGTTATAGTTATAGAATGAATTCAAAAAATATAGAATACTGATATGTGAAGAGGCATGGAGGAAGGGTACTTAGGTCAAAGCAAGCCTTGAAGGAGACATGGACTCTAAACTTGTGAAGTGGTAACGGCCTGCCAGGCTGTAGCTCTTGGGAGGGTAGGGGCAGGTGCCAGAAGAGGAATTCAAAGTCTGACATAGCTCACCAGCTCTTCTCCGTAGAAGTCATTTCCCCAAGGGCCCGCAGGGCTGAAAATATCTTTTGCCTCTAACACTGTTCAATATATTTTAAGCTGAGGAGGGTTGGGGGAAGGAGAGCTGAGCTGAATGTTATCTCTTCTTGGCAATAAAAGTTTTCAGAATAAAAAAAAACTTCTTTTAAGGAAGATGTGGAGAGCACACAACACACACACATACCCCATACACACATACATGCATGCATATATGCACAAATATACATACATGTACATATGCATGCACACTTGTACACGCATCATACATACACACACATCCATGCATGCATGCATGCACAAGTATACACATTATACATACACACATGCATGCATGTACACACACACACACACACACCTCCCTACTGTCCCCTCCCAGTCAGCAGCTACCATTCTCTGTGAAACTCCAGCTATTCTACCAACCAAAGTTTCTCTAGAGAATTGTTACTAGGACCAAACCCATCCTTTTCTTAGGAATTTGCATGGCTTCCCTTTGTCTTAAACATAAAAGTTCTGTTCCACGCTACAGTTGCACAGCTAGGTGTGACCCCACTAGGATGAGGGGAGCAGCAGGAAGGGCTCAGGTTAGGATACAGGGGATCAAGTCTCAATAATTCAGCAGCTCTAAGAGTGGCCAAGTTGTCTAACCTCACTGACTGCTAGCACTCCTCAGGTTTATTTAAAAAAAATAACAAAGACATAATAATGACAGCTAAAAGCTGTGTTGTTTACAGCTAACACTGAGTACTAAACAAGTGCTAAGGCCTGCTTCACTTTGACACATGTGCATGCATGGTGAGTGTGTGTGTGTGTGTGTGTGTGTGTGTGTTAGCATGCAGGTGGAGATTAGAGGACAACTTGTGAAAGCCACTTTTCTCCTTCCACCATGTGGGCCCCTGGGAACTGAACTCAGTTGCTCAGTACTGGAGCAAGGTTATTCACCCAACACCTCCCTGGCCCCCTGGCCCCAAGGTCTTATGTATGTTCACCTCATTCTTTCAATAACCACATGAAGAGAGAATCCTTGTTTTATAAATGGAGAAACAAATGCACGTAGAGGTAGACCCAGGGTCACTTGCTCAACTATGTTCATAACCAAATTACTTGTCCTGATTTCTGACTTCAAATCACGGGTTGGCTGCCTCCATTGCTTTGAACCTGTGCTGAGGCAGAGCAGGGTGGTAGGAGTGTGTGGCATAGGAAGCTGTTGCTCTCAGTGACAGAAAGTGAAAGACACACAGAGGGACCAGCATGCCAACAGTCCTTCCAAGAGCACATCTCCAAATGACCTACCTGACCTGTCTTCTAGTGCCCATCTCCTAGAGGCTCCATGCCCTCCCAACAGCATCTTGGGCTGAGAAGCAAGCCTCTGGGACACCAGATACAAGCCATCAGCATTGCTAGCATTGCTAGTGATCCCTTCCGCCTTGACTCCCTCCCTTCTTTGGTATCTATGAAGTCATTCATTCCTGAATTCCTTCTTCCTCTTTCATCCTCCTCCAGGAGTCTCTCTTCCTTTGCCCAACCCCGAAGGACAGCACTTGTTCAAGGTCCTGCTGTGGCCAATTCATCCTACATCCCACACTGTAGGCTGTGACCCAGAGAGTTCACCCAGCCTGGGGCATCAGATGATAGTTGCATGCTAATTACTCCCACGCCCTTAGTTCCAGCCCAGACTGCTTTCCTGGGCATCAGTTATTTCCAGCTCCCAGCTGCAGATAATATGAAGCGAAGCCCAAAGAGGACTATTCTTGAGTGAGCAGAGATGGAATGAATAAAAATCAAACAATAACAATCTGCTAGTGATTTGCAAGGCCTTATTAGGTTTCCGACATTAGGCTGAGGGTCCTACATGTACTATCACTTTAAATCCTCACGAACTCTGAGAGGTAGATATATTTTTGCTAACCAGGCTACAAATGAGAAAAATTAAGTCTGGAGGGATCATAAGCAAAACTCAGTCAGGTCTGGCTGTGATGAAGTAAACGATATTAGACTTGCCTTGAAAAGCCAAGCTATCAACTCCAGGAAAATATATGCAAAACATATTCACCATAAAGCGCTTGTGTGGAGAATAGGAAGAGAAACATGATCTCACTTACAGGTAGCATATAAAAAGGCTGGACGCACAGAAGGAAAGAATAGAATGGCAATTAGCAGAACGGGGGGAGGTAGAGAGGGAAATGGTAATTGTAAATCGTGGGGCACAACGTTTTTGTCAGGCAGCTCTGGAAACCCACCACCCAGGATGGTGACTGTGATCATATACTATTTATGGCAGAATTGCTAAAAGAGCATGCTTTAGAATATTCACCACCATGCAAAAGCAGATCTGTAAGGTGATATTTATTCATTAAGTTAATTTAAATATTCTAAAGTGGAACACCACAGTGTAGCCCATAAATATATAATTATATTTATCAATTAGAAAGAAACTATTAAATAAGATATGAAAAGAATCCTTGTAGGTGGGAATGCAAGGTCATGTCTGTAATTCCACCAGTGGGGAGACTGAAGCAAGAAGACTGCTACAAATTCAAGACCAACCTGGGTTCACAGTGATTTATAGGGCACCCTGACATACATAAAAATAATACAATAATAATAAAACTTTCAAAAAACTAAGCACAAAACACTTTCAAGTCAATAATAAGATAACTATCCTGAAGTAAAAGTAGACAAAAAAATTGAACAGGTGTTTGACCAAAGGAAAAATTCTCAGTATCATCAGTCACTGGAGCATGTCAGTTGGAACTGTGATGAAATACCTATCCTTGAACCCAGGTATTGCCCAGGCTAACCCAACGCTTTGAAAACTACTTTTCAGCTTTTTTGAAGTCAAGCATATATGATATGTGTGTTTATGAAAATAAAACAAGGCTGACATGTGAGCGTGGGGAGGTAACTCACCAGCTAAGAGTATGAATACTCGCTTCTCTTGCAGAGGACCATAGTTCAGTTCCCAGAACGTGTCAAATGGCTCACAGCTGCCTCTAACTACAGCTCCTGGAGACTCAACACCTTATTTTGGCCTCTGTGGACAAGTGTGCATGAGTGGGCATAGTATACACACACACACATACACACATGAGAGAGATTTAATAATAATAAAAATAGGTGGTATATGACTGATGCTTGCAGCTTTTATTCTCTGTAATCAAAAGCAAAAAAAAATTCTAAATGTCCATCTTTTGATGAATACTTGAATCTCAGTAGATATGCATTGCATAATGGGAAGGAAGTGATCTCTTAATAAAGGTACTAGAACAATCGTGAGGGGAATTGGGTTGGGGGCATGCTGCTGAGCTGGGCTTCATGTCCAACTGCTGTCTCTTCTTCTTGCTACCCTGTTCACAAACCCAAGGGTCCTCCACTTCCTGTGATTCAAAACATAGTCACTACTGGGGCCTTTGGGAGGGGAGAGGGGAAGCTGTTTGCTTAGGGAGTGATTTGGGATTAAATGTTCTGCATTAATGGTCCCTACCCACAGCCTCTCCCATCCCTGGGCATTTGGATACACCTGCATGTATATTCCGCATCCCTGGGGCAGCTTCTCACTGGACTGAACTCTGGGGTGATGAGTTCCCAGAGATGTCTGGGTGGCATCCAGTCCATGTGATCTGTGAAGCTTGTGCCCACACCCTAAGTGAGAAATTATGCCTGTGAGGGAAGGAGGGGTAGATACGTGGCTGCATGCCTTAATTTCCCCATTAAGCCCACTTCCATAGAGCCCTGGATAGCAGCTTAGCCTCGCTTGTACTTTAGGGTCACATTTAGTCACCTGGGAATGAGGCATCTTCTACTTTGCCAGACTTCAACTCTGACGCCACCTCCTCCTCTTTCAGAGGCTTTGACTGCTCTCCTGTGCCCAAAGTATCAAGATCTGCTCATCTCCAGGCCAGCTCTGCCCCTGCCAGTAGGGTTCTCAAGTTCACAGCCTAAGTTCCAGGAGCATTTTTGTCAACACTTCCCCCTGAGCCCAGGAAGGTGCCTGGAAGATACGGTGCCTTCTATATGGGGGATTCTCAAGCCAACTCTGACCCTATCCTTGATCCAGATCTAAGCAGACTGCTCTTGGGGAGGACACCAGGACGACCCTTCATTTCCTGCTGTGCCGACACAGGGCAGACACAAGACCAGGGTGCCCAGGCTTCGAGCGGCTAACAGCTTGAAGACTGTATCTTGTAGAGTGAGCTGACTGAGGCTGCTGGGAAATGGATCTATATATTGGCCCTGGGGAGGCCCACACCTGCCAAGCTTGCCAGCTTCCCTGAGATGGACATCTTTGTGCTTTTGGCCTGTCCTCTGGGAACCCTAGTCCCCCAACCTTCAGGTGGCTTCTTGCAGCCTGTATAGACACCATGTGAATTAGGCACTGTCTGTAACCCTGCCTGGCCACCCCCAGGCCTGGCTCCCCAACCTCATACATTGTGGGGAGCTGCTGCCCAGTGAGTGGTGGAGACACACTCCTGGTGGCCTACTTCCTTAACACACAGTGACTCCAGCTGGGGCCAAGTGTGAAGCACCTGAGCCTTCAAACCCCCTTCACTGATGAATCACAAAATTATGCTAAGTGAAAGCAAGTAGATACAAAATGAATCTGATTCTGTCAACGTCTAGAAAAAGCCAAACAATAGCAGTCAAATATGGATCGATGGTTGCCTGGGGCTAGCGACGGAGAACTGCTTGCAAAGGAATACGAGGTTACTTTGGGAAAAACAAATGCCCTCTGTATCTTGACTGTGGCATGGTCTATACTTGTTCGTCAAAACTCATTGAATTGAATACAGAAAATTGATGAATTTCATTGCATGTAAATTATATATCATAAAGCTAATTTAAAAACCAATAAAGTAAATCAAAAGGAAAAGATATGCAAAGGACACAGAGGAATCAACAAGAGGTACACATTAATCATAGTGGGGGTGTTCTAACTGTCTACCTGACTCTTAGGCACAAGCCAGTGAAAAAGTCATTCCCTACCATTGGTTCTGTTTGCCTGTATTGACTGAGGCCTGGGAATGGGTTCCTTCCTTCCATTGTAACAAGCAAAATGGGGAAAGTTAGAGAGCAACATTCCTAAGGCTAACATGGAGGCAGGCATTCAGTAAGGCTTACACTTGTCAATACCTAAGGATATGCAAAAATAAAGTCAAGGCAACAGTAGAGAACTTGGGGAGGACAAAGAATTCTTTGCATACTTCCTAGTTCTCTGCCAGAGCATGTTACTATTCTCTGAGCAAAGTTGAACCCCTGAGATGTGGGGGAAGAATGAGCTAATCTGATAATCACCAAGGTCTCTTGCTTTCTTAGCTTTTAATGTGATGTGCATGCCTTTGTGCTAGCCACTTGTGGGCAGAGACTGCTCATTCATTTTCCAGCTGCTCAGACCCGAATAATAACACAGAGACTATATTAATTACAACACTGGCCTATTAGCTCAAGCTTCTTATTAACTAACTCTTACATATTAAATTAACCCATTTCTAATAATCTATGTATCACGACAAAGCTGTGGCCTACTGTAGCTGTGACTACTCATTCCTTCCCAGCCCAGACCCAAAATAATCACACAGAAACTATATTATTTGCAATACTGTTTGGCCAATAGCTTAAGCATCTTTCTAGCAACCCATTTCTATTAATCTGTGTATCGTCGTCATATGGTTGTATCCCACCGGTAAGGTTCCTTCCAGCATCCAGCATCTGTCTCCTGCCACAGCTATATGGCTTCTCCCTGACTCTGCCTACTTTCTCCCAGCATTCAGTTTAGTTTTCTTGTCTAGCTCTATTCTGCCCTATCACAGGCCAAATAGCTTCTTTATTCATTAACCAATAAAAGCAACACAGATACAGAAGGACTTCCCA
>LOJH01012205.1:0-12205 GCA_001685095.1 Ellobius talpinus
GGGCTCCACAAAGTCAGTTCATGCATTAGAGTTAGATCCTGGTCCCACTGCCAGGGACCCCACATACTGTCCAAGCCACACCATTGTCACCTGTATTCAGGAGACCTTGTTCGGCCATAATTCAAACATAATTAGACATAAATTCTAATGCCCTTTTCTACCGCAGTAGGGTGACTAGGGATAGCCATACTATTTCACTCATTTAAAACTCTAGAAGAAAGGACCTCGGTGTTTGTCACCAAAAAGATGTGATCAGTGTTTGAGGAGGAACCGGTACTTACCATGACTTGAACATTGCACAGCATACATGAAGCATCACCTGGTTCCTCCTTAGTATGTACAGTTGTTAGGTGTCAACTTAAAACACAAGGGCTAGGGTAGAGCTGGGTGATGGAGGTGGCATGCATGGGACCCTGGGTTCCATCTGAGCAAAAGCAGGGGAGGGGCAGGATGATGCTGAGCCAACAAGAGCTTTTGGAGACCCTCACAGTGTATACATGAGGATCCTGTCTGCTTTCTTGTTGACCCTCGATAACACTTTGATTTTCCTCCAGTTTCCTGTCCTTGGCCAAGGGAGTGCAATGGAAGGGAGAGAGGGAGGGAAGGAGGAGGAAGGGAGCAAGGGAGCAAGGGAAACATAGAAGGAGAGGTGAGTACCTTTGTCCCCACTGGTGAGATTATGCTTTCTCATAGGAGTTTTGGGACCACCCATTCACCTCTCTCCACCACCCCAGTTTGTTGGGCAGCATAAACAGCAGAATTGCCCAAAGGCTTGAGCAAAATGTAATATTGTATATATGTTGGCCACCCCTTAGGAGATGATCATTGACCCCAATGCTCTAGGAAGAAGATATCAAACACAAGACTTTATTATAATATCCTAGATGTTTTTTAACATGTGAAGAAATGTATATTGGGAAATGGAACAAGAAATGAGTCTTTTTAGAAGTGTTCACTTGAGGACAGTTTCTGACCTACCTGGCAAAAGGCTCCTGAAGAATACAGACTGGGCTAGGTGACCGCAAGTCCCATCCTTTCCCAGGAATCCTGGCTGGAGGAGAGCATGGGGTAGCCACTGAATGCAGGAGTCCTGTCTTCCTCTGTCTGTGTGTTGACGATTTCTAGAACATCGCAAAAATAAAAAGACTCTTTTTGAACTTTGGCTGTCCTGTCCAGATGTTCTCTCCAAAGAGAGACAAGGAGAGACGCTTTTGAACAAACATACTGCTTTTTCTCACTCTTCTAACTAAATATGAGGTCAGGAGGACCTTCCTAAGCTCCATGTACCCAAGTGCCATATCCCCTACCCTACCGCTACAAGAGCGGGGAGGAAGCAGCTAGAGAAGCATCAAGAATACAATGAACATCTTTGCTTTCAGGGGTCATAAGAAGCAGGCTCTACTCCTGATAGGTCATTTCATGGCAAAAAAAAGAAAGCCTTTATTGGGTCCTCTCCCAGCCTTGGACTTAAATGTGCATCTGACTGAAATCCAGAACACAGTATTTCAAAAGTTGCTGGTATGGTTCCAAATAGGTCACCCTCAGCAAACATTCCACCCTGGGCTTTCCAGAAACCACACACCAGAGTATAAAAGTTTCCCTGCCCTCATTCTACCTAGTTGCCTCTAACCACAGCACCAGACTGAAGTGCTGGCAAAAGCCGGGGCCTTTCAGCTTCTAACACTTGATTCCATGTGCTCTCTGGGGTTTCTGTAGGTTGCCTGGCTTTGAGGTTGCTGCTTCTGTGTTTTGTTTCTTCCCTGTGCTGAATTAATTAAGATGTCGTGGTTTAAGAGATCAAGGCACAGACACACCAGATCTCCGGCTACAGAGGCAAGGAGTTGGAAATCTCTTATACAGTGTCTGATGTGAGCATCACTGGCCCCTCAGAGCTAGAAGGGAAACATGCTCTCCACTCAGCCAAGCAGCATTAAATCCTCCCCCAGTGGAGGTCAACTATCAGGTTAGGCAGCACTAGGTTTCAGATCATGGTTAATAACAAGCCATGGTCCTGCCCAGTCATCTCAAGTCCATATTACAATGGAACAATGAGGATTGAGCAGACATTCATCAGCTGCATCTTTCCCCTTGCTCTCATCTGAGAGTGACTTCTTGTGCAAGACGGTCTATAATTTTAACTGAAAATATGCCAAAAATATCCAGACAGGATGAGGAGCTCAAGAAGTTGCTCAGTTTCCTCAACATATGAAGAATTTACTGCTACCCACACCACCCCTCAGGGGACGTCTTAATTCCATCACCAAAGTCCTCTGGTCCCCTGAAAATACTCAGTGAATGGCAGGAAGTAGAAAAGATTGAAGTAAGACATACGTACGGTTGCCCTGTAGAGCAATGTTCTTTTTTTCAGTTCAACAAACTGCAAACCCAGCCTTCTCACCACACATGACGCTTCTCTGCTAGGCAGACCTGGCAAAAATAAAATGGCCAAGCATTATGTGAACCAGGTAGGTGGTACTCAGGCCATGAAGTAGCAGTGTGTGTTACTGTCGCCAAAGAACACTGGTATCTGGCTGTTCTGAACATACCCAATTAACCATGTTGTGAAGTAGGAAACATGAATCTGAAATTGGTACTTCAATTGTGTGAGATGATACCCCATAATGGACTGAAGAGTATTTTCCTCCTGATGGTCCCCAAACCAGAACTACAGATGTAGGATATCTGTCAAACTTGGGGGGGGTTGGAAACCTCTTCCTTCTGCAGAGCGAATCTCATCTCTGATTGCTAAGCCATGTCTTCCCAAATGCCCATCAGCTTTGATTCTCGTTAGTTTCAAGAAACGCCCAGAAAGCTACCCTTTACTTTCTGTATGGACTGGTGTGTGCTTTCCCAGAGACTCTGCAAGTAGTTCATCAGCCGCCTATCTGGGGAGAGTTGACTCAGCTATGAGCTGAGTGGAGCAGGATCAGGGCATCTTTTTCCTTCCCTTTGCTGCTAGCTAACATCTGCTGTTAGTGCTGACCCTCCCCCCACCCCACCCCAGTCCTTTCCTAAACCCCTTGAGACAAGTTCTTCTGCCACCTGAGATCTCCCAGCCTGGTGTCCACATCAGGATTTGTCTTGTGTCCTTATCATGACTGATTTGGGAGGTCAATTTTGCCATGGGACAGACTTGGGAGCCAACCTCAGGTATGTTCCAAGGAAGTTAGACAATCTAAATACCCAAAGGACCTTGGGAGTTTGGTTTTAAGACTCCCAAGAATGCCAGCCCAAGACAACTCATTCAAGGCATTTAAGATGAAGATGATATTGAATAGTTCAGAGCCTGAGAACCTTTGGACCAAACATTTTAGTTTGAAGGTCCTTAGCAGTGTCACCATGCCTCTCTCCAGACAGAGACCCCTGTAAGGCACTGCCACTGTTTGTCAACCTTTGATGGCCATTGTATCATGTAATTCCCAGACACTATCTTGCCCAGGCCTCCTTTGGACCAGTGTTTATCCATCAGCCGGGTAGTGTGCTAGCCTGAATACCAGTGACTTCTAGAACCCTCCTACAGTGCCAGAGTGGAGGAACTCTGAAAGAGAAGCCACCCCAGGGTTCCCAAGTCTGTGGGCTAGTTCCTGGCAAAGATCAGAACGTTCCTTCCTGGACTGAGCCCTAAGCTCAGTTTGAGCATCAAGTGGAAGTCCTCCTTGAGAAATTCTCCAGAAAACGTGTGCTGAAAACTAGCTCAGCACTGGAAATGGGAAGTAAAGCTTGGCTCCCACATGGGAAAGGCCCACTTACCCAGCTTTTGGCAAGGGTAGCATCAATTTTAAGTAAGCAGACTCTAGAAAGAAAATGGAGCAAGAGAGAAACATTCCTCTACATCACGAGTTTGAAGGAGGGCTGTGCTGACAGTAGGTGGCAAATCCTTCTGAGACATAAGAAAGCCAGTTGTAATTAGATGTATTCTTTCTATTATTTAAATTGAAATAGATAATTGAATCCTTAATTAATGGCTTTAAACTGCCTTGGGATCTGAAGTGCCAGAAAGTTATTCAGATGCTAAGTATGGCTGCAAAGGATGGGTGTATAGTACGCATTTGTGTTGCCTCTGGAACACTTGAGGGGCCTTGTGCTTCAAGAAAAAAGTCATTTCACACTTAACCAGCACTGTGTAAGGGAGTGTCTTTCCCGTAATTCCTCTGTAAGTCCTTCCTCTTGGCCTTTACTAGAACATTCACCCCAGTTTACTGTCTGTCGCTCTGGATCAGGCTCTCAGGTACTTAAGATTTTCGGTGGGAAAGCTGGTTGGAAAAGAAAATGCAATTGGGGCCCATCTGTAGAATATGCATCTAAATGCAGGCTACCAGTAATAATGGAACTTCCCTAAACAAGGATGGGGGTAGAGCTGGGGATTTTCACCTTTGAAGCCTTTGAAGTTATAAAAGAGCAGATAAAACTGCACTGGAAGGCAGCCAGGCCAAGTGGAAAGTCTGCAAAATCCCACTAATGACCACCATGCTGGTCTCTGCCCTCCTTAGGGAAGGAGCATGCCTTAGGCAGGTGTTTCCCTCTTCTCCAGCTTCTGTCCACTCCTCACAGGAAATCGGGGAGAAGGCTCTTGCTGGCAGCATGTGGGTTTAGTAGCCAAAGGGTGGCTCAAGCCAGGTGCATCAGTTTCGGGGAGAAGGCGGCCTTCTTAAGTTCCTAGGGAGACCTCGGAAGCTTGTCTCCAAGGTCTCAGCATTCCAGAAAGAGCCAAGAGAATTTTATTAGGTCATCATCTGGTGGGGTAATGTCTCTTCGATTCAAGCAGAGAGTATTTCACATCTGGGAAATTTTTAATTTTTTTTATTGCACAGATGTTCACATCTGCAGACCTTCCCTTATGTGGGATTGTTTTCCTTTCTCTTGATAAATCTCTTGGCTCACCCCACAAAACGAATCTACAATAGTCTTAAGTCAGCTCATGACAGATGTAAACTCTCTCGAGACCACTGTTTTTTATTTTACTCACTTTGTATTCGTGTTTGGAAACATTTATTAGTATTTATATATTTATGTGAGTGAATTCAGAGAATGTGTTTGGTAAATGAATTTATTCATGTTAGCGGAGAGCAGACCATATTATAGATTTATTTACAAACCTGTAAGTATAAAAAAACCAAAAAAATGATTGGAAAGCTAAACTATAATCCTGCAGATTCCATTTTAAAATGGATTTGGTTTTCTGATGTTCCATATGCTATTGGTTAAATTGGAAAGCGTAATGATGCTGAAATCTGTGAGTTTAGAAGGCACAGGTTATGCAGACATCCCTCAGTATCCATTGGGGATTGTTCCCGGGTACCTCAGACATACCAAAACCCTTAAGTGCTTAAGTCCCCTGTATAAAATAGTGTGGTATTTTCCTATCTCCCCTCACACCCCCAATATGTTTAAAACCATCTCTAGATGACTTTCAGTGCCTAACAAAATATAAATGCTACATGGTTTTACTGAATTGCTTAGGGAATAATGATGTTGAAAGGGTGTGTGTGTGTATGTGTGTGTGTGTGTGTGTGTGTGTTCAATAGATATGTAGTGGCTTCTTTCAGATATTTTCAAATATATGGGGTCCACAGTTGGTCCAGTTTGCAGATTCAGAGGCCTCAGTTGTGAAGGGCCAACTGTAACCAGCCACATTTTTTAAAAGAAAGGTCATGCAGCCTGCTCCTCTAGGGATCCTCAGCCCTGGCCACATCATGGCTAGCCAATGGAGGTCTGGAAAGTACCCATGACTGAATTATGTGATCTGGGAAGAACCCAAGTTACCAAACCAGAGGACCCAGGGGAGCCAGCCACACATTGTAATCTGAGGATTCTATGGATGGGCCAAGTTGGTTATTTTCATATTTAACCAGGTTCTCTCCTCCCCCTCAAAAATTCAATCTTCAGATAACAAAATTTCTCTGGCCCAAAATATCACTTAGTTCTCCATGGTTACCCTGAAGAAAGGTCTGGTTGTCCCCAAGAAGAACCCAGTGGGATCGATCATAGGAGGACATTGGGAGCCTGATTCTAACACATTGATGGATGTGAATTTAGATCCAAATCCTTTATCCCCTGAGAACTGGACTTAGACAAAGACCTGTGGGACTGTCAGGTGACCTTTCCGGACCTCAGTTTCCCCATCTAAAATGGTGGCAGTCATGTCCTCTTAGACTCGTGAGGAAAAGAAAACGACAGACTCATAGAGAGAGATGTCATCACATATTGTTCTACTTGTTGACATTTAGCAAGTTTAAAAGTTATTTTGGTTCAGGGTTTCTGAGGTTTCAGTCTGTGATCCACTGTCCTGTTGTGTTGGGGCCTGTGGTGAGGAGGATGGTTACATCAGGGAGCACAGAGCACAGAGCAGAACAGAGGTGCATAATTCGTGCCTGGAAGAGAGATAGCATGGTTGAAACCAGTCTCATAATCCCTTTCAAAGGCAGGCCCCAGGAGTCGAGAACATCCCAAGTGTATCCCTCAAGGTTTTACCACTGCCCAATAGCATCAAACTAGAAATTAAGCCTTTACCCCATGGAGGGCATCCCAGATCCATCCACGGCCACCTAAGTTGCAAGGACAGCTTCCCAGTGGTCTGGCCCCGTATCATCCCAGACTCCCTAAAATGAGATTTGAGACAGAGTACTTCATGTTTGTGAAGCCACCACTTCTTCTCCTGGGACTATCAGCAATGGAAACACTGCTGAACAATGCTACTCACCCTTAAAACATCAGAAGCCAGCATCCAGGCCCTTCCTTGAGAACAGTGATTCTCAACCTGTGGGCCGTGACCTCTTTGGGGGTCGAACGACCCTTTCACAGGGGTTGCATATCAGATATTTACATTAAGATTCATGACAGTGGCAAAATTACAGTTATGAAATAGCAATGAAAATAATTTTGTGGTTGGGGGTTACCACAACACGGGGAACTGTATTAAAGGGTTGCAGCGTTAGGAAGGTTGAAACCCACTGCTGTAGAAGGAGGGCCTTGTATTGGAAAGCGGTTTTCCCAACACAAGAAGCAAATTCTGAAGAGCTCATGGAAGTGAGGGTCAGTGGGGGTATAGTGGTTATTGCCATGGCTTCAATTCCTAGTTCAGCCAGGAAGATGGCCTCAAACATGTGCCTCAGTTTCCTTATCCATGCAGTAGGAATAACAGGCGGACCTACCTCCTCAGGGTGTTGTAAAAATGGAGCGAGGTAACATGCCTAAACTCCTGAAAGCAGGAAGTGCCAAGTAAAGGTTAGCTATTGTCACCAGGCAGGGCTAACCTGTGCGTCTTCCTCCCACCCAGTGCCTAGCCCATCCTGCAATGGCTTTGACAATGCCCTTTCCAGACCTTGCCGCGTGCCCCTAGGAAAGGAGGTCTGCTTCATCGCCACCGTGCGTCTGGCAACACCGCAGTTCTTAAAGGCAAGTTCCCGACAAGTGATGTCACGATGTGAACCTATTTCAATGACATCACACTTGGTTATGTGTCATTAATGATCCTTACGGAAGGGAATAGAATTGCAATAAAATTAGTTTTAAAAATTAGTTTTCAAAACTCTAAATGTCTAGGCTCTGGCCTGCCCCTATGGCCCATCCCAAAGCCCCAAAGGTTTCTGTGAGGTTTTTTTTTTGTTTGAAAGCAGCACCCATTGGTGATGAAGCCACAAAGATGTTTTTGGCCAGGCTTCATATCCTTGCACCATATTATGTGTGTGTACTGAGTTGGTGTGCCTCAGACTGTGAGTCAAAAAACTGTGAGCCTTTAATATATTTTCCCTTCCGTGGTCACACTTCCTATTTCTGGTACAAATGTGGATGGAATTAAATTCGTGATTCAAATTCAGAGGAAAAGCCCTCAGCTCATGTTTTCTACGTGTCCAGATAATGGGAAGGGGGTGAGGCACAGTTTGGCTTCTAGATACTTTTCCCGGTTTGTGAAATAAATTTAGGGTCAGCTAATACAAAAATTAAGTGTAGATGACAAATTTCAGTCCAGCACCGTTTGGAGATTGGCTCAGAGCAGTTTTAGCTTGTGTTACCCATCATTCAATTCCTTTGAACCAACCAAGGGTGAGCATTTGGCACCCTGAGCAACATTCTGGTTTTTTTTTTCTCTTCCTTTTCCAACACAGGAAATGTGTGTAGCTGACGAACCTTTAGAGGAATTCACTTCGAGGCATAGCTTGGAATGGAAATTTTTATTTCTGGATCACAGGTTTGTGAGAAGAAAAACATTTGAGTTGGGTCCTTTTCAAGAGTTGTTTGCAGCAGCCAGGCTCTACTTGGGAGAATGAAGTCCAGCCTGGTACATTGAAGGTGAAAGGACTCCTTCTCGATAGGAACAGTTGTTCCAAGCTAAGGGGAAGGTCGGGATCCCGTTTGTGCCCAGGTCCTACGTTCAGAGTGATGTCTCAGCCCCAAGACATCTTTGGGATGGACCCAACTTAGGCCATTCCTACTTCCTGATTGTCAAAAGCAAATGTGGGGAGAGAAATACTCTGATTTCTTTGATCCTCCTTGGATCCTTCAGCCCAGTGCTTTCTTTCCTACATAGCACATCAGTCCCGGTTTGTGAACTAGCAACCATCTCCTCCCTGCCCTTTCATTTTGAGCATTGGGTTGGCCCCGTTGATAGCTGTTTTAAATTTTCCAATATCTGTAAGTTCTTAATAACATTTTGGCCAAGTTATCAAAAGGGATGAAATGCCTGTGTGCTGAAATGAGTGAGTTCCTTTTCAATATGGGCTCTCTGATCCTGACCGTCATTGCGATACTGTTTTCCTGCCCCTGGTTCTTGATAAGCGATGCCTCCATGGAAGCCACTAAGCATTCAAACTGCCCCTCCTCGCCAAGTGTTACAACCAGCTTGTGTATTGTGTGGTGTTTCCTCTCGTAAAGAGTTCCTCTTGTCTCCTTGCAGGGCCCCTCCCATCATAGGATACCTGCCCTTTGAAGTACTCGGCACCTCAGGCTATGACTACTACCACATCGATGACCTGGAGCTCCTGGCCAGGTGCCATCAGCACCGTGAGTACCACTTGCCAGCCCAGCCGGGAGTCGTGTGCTTGCCAAGGGTCCAGATTGCAGGATTCTGTGCAACTGGAAGTCGGCTTGCCACACACAGTGGGGGCAGGCATGGTGTCCCATGCAGTAATTATGTGGGCTAATGGGTTCTTTCATGTGCTTAACTCCACGGGTCCTACTTTAACTCGGAGTTGGCACTGCCCTGATCCCCAGCAACATCCCACTGTCAACCAGAGGAGTCATATTCTTTAATCCTAATCAAGGAATTAAGGTAGGGTTAGATTTTTCTCCCGACTGCCCTCCCAGCCAGAGTCTACTGGGAAATCCAGAAGCAGGTGAATTTGCAAGACGCTGCCAGTATGTGGCATGGGTATGCGCAGGATCTTGGGGGGCTCGGGAGGGCCCCTCTACAGCTGATGGAAAAGTCAGAGAAGACTCTGTGCCACAGAAAAGGGGAACATTCCAACAAGCATTCAGGGTAGGCCTCATGTCATATGACAGCAAGAATCACAAACTCTTCTAGTTTGCATTTCACAAGAAGAATCAGAAATCAACCACTCAGAGTCATATTTTAGTGCCAGCACTCAGCTTTGATGAGGAACAGTTTCCCAAATGTTGAGCTATGGACTCCAGACGACAGACACTGGTCATCAGTAGCTGCCTTGTCTAGAGTGGCTGTTAGGACTTTCTTCTCTGTGCCGTCCTTGTTGACAAGGGAACATGCTAGAGTTGCTGCTAGATCTGTCAGGATGGAAAGTTCATCTTAATCTTAACCCTTCATTTCTCAAAATGTAGCTTAACCAAGCTACATGAGCACCAGGTTAGCTCCAGCTGTAGAATCTCAAGCTCCCTCCACCAGGGATCAGGAATGAGAAAATCCGTTTTCACAAGTCCCTGCAGTGGATAGTGATGCACTTTCAGATCTGAGACACGTCACTGCTTTAAACCTCTGGCTGCCTCTGCCTCTTCTAGCGTAGAGAAACCTCTCAGGTGTCTAATAGACTTGCCCAGCGACTTGGGCAAGAAGTGCTTGCTTTGTAGCGCCCACACGTCCACTCTGTCAGGCTTCTCTACTCAGATCCAAATCTGAACAGTGCAGTGAATCCTTTGCCAGGTTCGCTTTCCTAGGTAAGATTCCTCATGACTGTGTTCATTACAAGATGCTAAACTGCTGGCACTGTGGTAATAAAATCCAAATTGGTCCTCTTCCTTGGATATATAATTTATGCTTCTGCCTCACGTGAGTTAATAAACCACCGGCACACATTCTGTCCTGTATACCCCCCAAAGGAGCCATCTGCAGACATAACTATGGAGGCTCTAGGCAGCCATGCAGCTGCAGGGGGAGACCTGGGCTACAGGCATCCATGCCAGACTCTCTGTTCTAAAACGGTGTGGGCTGAGACTCAACTGTTGGTGACAGCTGTAGATGCCCATCGGTTGCTGGCTGGCAGGTTTATTTTGGGTCCATTTCTCTCAGTGTCTGGATGCTCCATCCTCTGTTCAGCTCTTGAAGTCCCAAAGGCATCTCACCTGCAGGAATATGAAGCCCAAGAAAATCAGGGTCTCTTTTTACTTAAATCTCCAGCTGGAAAAGTTATCCTTGTGTGCCCTTACGTGAAGAGTTTTTTCAGCCTTAGTGCATTTGGGAACACACGAAATCATTGTATTAAGAATTCTTCATGCGCCAGGCATGGTGGCGCACACCTTTAATCCCAGGAGGCAGAGTCAGATGAATCTCTGTGAGTTTGAGGTCAGCCTAGTCTATAGAATGTCCAGGACAGGACAGCCAAGGCTACACAGAGAAACCCTGTTTCAAAAAAGTAAAACAAACAAAAAGAAGGAATGCTTTGGTTTGACTGAGTATGACTAAGTCAGATCACTTGCCTAGTAAGCATGAGGCCCCCAAACAATTCCAGCACCTCGTAGCCCCCCAAAAGTATCAGATTGTGTGATAATAGTCACTTAAACTACAGTACAACTAGGGAAATAAGCAATGTTTGGTGCCATCCTCTGGAACTTTTGGATTTTAGTAGTAAGTCTTGGGAGAAGGGTCACTTTTCAGTGAGCGTTGTTACATGCAAAGTCTACTTTTTTTCCTCCTAGTGATGCAGTTTGGCAAAGGGAAGTCATGCTGTTACCGGTTTCTAACCAAAGGGCAGCAGTGGATTTGGTTACAGACCCACTACTACATCACCTACCACCAATGGAATTCCAAGCCCGAGTTCATCGTGTGCACTCACTCGGTGGTCAGGTACCGTCCAGACCGGCAGCCTGGGCCTCTGTGAAGTGCCTGGGAGGGTGGGCGAGGCCACCAAGGGTGAGGGGAAGGATCAGTGACCACCTTAAGGACACCCTCTGTCAGAGGAAAGGCTCTGGCTGTCGTTGGCAGCAAACTGGATGGTCAGAACTCGGCCCCTGCCCAGATACACACCCTCCCTCCTCCCAGCTCTGAGACTGTGCTGTGAGTTTTCAGTCAAGCCCCTTTGAAAGCTGCCAGGATATTATTTAGTAAGTTCCGGCTTCACTGGCCTACTTACATATTTTCCCTCGTCTCCATCCATCCCCCAACTTTCCCTTGTTGGTGTTTTTGAAAAGAACATTAAAATGTTACCTCCCAATAACTCAAACACATACTTCTCTTTTTGTTAAGGCTTCAAAAACCCCTGCTGGCAACTGAGGCATGTTAGGGCAACAGCTGGGCTGCCTGTAGGAAAATGTCCCTGGGGGTCCCTAGCAGCTTTGGGGAGCCCTCAGCTCAGGGTGGGTGAGCAGGAATTCAAAGGATAGCAATATGCCCAGCATGGCATGGATGTGTCCTGTGTGGGTTCCCAACTCTCAGAGTTAAAGAAAACTAGTGATTCACCTTCCTTCCCAGGAGAGACAGCCAAGAAGACAAGTCATCTAGAGGCTGCCTTAGAAGAGAGACTGTGCCCAGCATAGTGTCACGCTCCAATAATCCTAGCAAAAGGGAGACTGAGTCAGAAGGATCTCAAGTTTGAGGCCAGCCTGGGCTACAGAGTGAGACCCCCATTTCAGAAAAAAAATCTAATAAGAATAATAAATAGTTCACCCCTATATCAAGTGGATTTTGTGTTCATATATTTTGGCTAAACACTGATGAAAAATATTTTAAATTGCACTTACACTAAGCATATACAAGCATGTTTCTTCTCACTGTTCCCTAAAGAGCATAGTATACCAAGTG
>LOJH01012205.1:12277-25794 GCA_001685095.1 Ellobius talpinus
GGTGATGTGTAAATGCTACCCCATTTTGTTAGGGACTTCAGCATCTATGGGTTTTAGTATCCAAGGGGGTCCTGAATCTGGTCCCCATGGATACTGAGGGACAACAGTATATGCAAACTATATACGAAGGTGGATACACACCTATGTATATAGAATAGTCTTGCTTAGCGTTGGCAGAGAATAGAGAAAATGGCTGGCCTTTCTCAGCCAATGACCTTGATCTGATTTCATTACATCTGTGCTCCACTCTCCAGTTCATCCTTTGGGACTTCCACAGCCAGTGTCTTGTGACTTCATGGCCGGGAGTCATCCACTGTCTCTCAGCCTGTGTCTTTTCCAGTGGGATGCTCAGTCCCTGGGGAAGGGTAGATGCTACCCTCCTTAACCCTCCACCTCCCAAATCATAGGAAGAAGCTAGTTCTAGGAGAGCCTGGGAAGTGAACTGAGCAACTAAATAAGGGGTCCAACGCTCCGGTTTCTCATCCCGGTCACCTCCCTATCCTGCAGCTCCACACAGGACTTTGTCTACAGTGGTGACAGAATGGTTCCCTAGATTCAGCAGTGTCCTAGGTCTGGCTAGTTCTGGCTTTGTGTCTTTATGTTTAATTTCATATATACTGTCTATAATGAACATGCTTGAAGCATGGTTTTTAGTCCTTTACATACAGAAGCTCATCAGCAAATAAAAATATATCTTAAATGTTACTTATCTGGAGGTTTGGGGAAACAAAGGGATAGAATAGTGGGGAAGGAAACAAACCATCCCAGAAATGAAGGTATCTGCAACATATTAGAATCTGTGTAAGGCAATTGGGCAGGAATGAAACTAAGACCTCTAAGGAGGTCACAGATGGGTTCTTCTGTGCTGTATATATCATGAGCAGGTTTTATGTAGAGGGCCCCCATGTGCTCCTTTGGGTATTGCCCTCCTAGAATGTTCCAGAACCACAATGGTCTGTCTTTTTCCTGAGCAGTTATGCAGATGTCCGGGTAGAAAGAAGACAGGAGCTGGCTTTGGAGGACCCACCCACAGAGGCCATGCATCCCTCTGCACTGAAGGTGAGCTTATGCCTCCCTGTCCAGAGGATGAAAACAGACGAGGGATAAGCAGTGACACCCACCATGGGTTGTTTTGACCAATACTGGGGTAGCAAGAGCAGATTCCTCTCAGCTGAGCACTTGCTGAGTTCCCCATTACTCTCGGTGATTTGTGGGTGCCTGCTCACTTACCTTTTGTGAAGGCCCTATGGAGTGGGCACTGTGTGCTCTTTTCCCTCAGGTAAGCATGGAAGCATGGGAATCCAAGGGCACACTTGGAAAAGCTGGCTCAGAAGCAGCCTCTGGACCCAAGGGATGGCTTGGCAACTTCTCAGCCTTCCAATGATGGCTATCAAAAGCCCAGTTTGCATTTCTCCCACAGATAAAATGCCGAGGAATGATTCCATAATGCACTAGAGTGTGGAATAGTTCAAGGCTAGGTCTCTCCCTTAGACTAAGCTTTGTAGTGTTTCCAGTTCTTGGCCTGTCCCTCCTGCTCCTTCTGGTTTTGATTTTTGTAATGCTGGAAATGGATTCCACACAAAGCTACCATCCCATGCCTCCATGTTGTTTCTAATTCAGTGTCACGGATTTTAGTTAATAGCCACAGTTGTATCAGCTTTGTATAAAGAAGTCTGGTGTAAAAAAGGGAACTCTGATGTCAAAGAGATCTTTCGGTCTACAAAGCCTTCCTTCCTTCTCCCACCCTGAGTTCCCTGGTCCCAAGTAACCAGGTTTTTCCTCAGACAAGGAACTGTGATGTTCACCTACAAGCAGACCAGAGCCTCAGTTCTTCAAAGGTTATTCATAAAGCAAGCAGAAACATTAGAACACAAATAGAAAAGGCAAGAAAGGAAAGAGTGTTGTATTTCATTAAAACTAAGAAGCTATCAGCTAGAAGGGCCAGTGTTATTTTAAGAAAGCAAAAATGCTGCCAATCAATATGAAATAGTGATTTTCTTATATCAATTATAATTGATATAATCAATTGATATAATCAAAAAAACCCTTTTTGATATGTTAAAAGGTAGTTCGGGGGCAAGGAAGGAAGGAGAATGGAGAAAAATATATAGCTCAATAAAATCAATTTTAAAAAGAAGAAAGATAGTTTTAGGGTGTCCAGCAATCTAGATTCCAGAATCTGACCAAAGGCTTTGTGGCAGCCCGCCAGCCTGTCTGTGATCACCAAAAACGTCTCTCATCCCTTGCCGATGAAACTGGGAGGAAAGAGAAATCCCCTTTAAAGATCAGAGAGCAGTGTCTTCAGCGGCCTACCTGCTGCTATTCTGCCTCCGCGAGTCATCACCTGCATCCTTATATGAGGAGGCTGCCATTGCTTAGGGACGAGTCTGGTACCCAGCTCACCACATCACACACCGTATATCATGGCAGAAAATGGAATTCTGCTAGTATCTGACAAGTGTTTGGCACACCATATGTCACAACCAAGGAGCAGGTGTAATGTGAACCTAGCCATCAGCCAATCAGAAATTTGTCACTCAGGTTTCTGGGTGACAAGGTATCAGCTCCTTTTGAAGTGGAACTTCTGGGACATCGCTTCTCAAACTGTCTGTGGTGATCCTATCGCTTCTCAAACTGTCTGTGGGAGTTTTAATGTTCCACTGGCTGAGATGTTTGTGAAATGCATATTTCGTCATTGGATTGATATTCAGGGTTGGCAATGGCTGTGACAGCCCCTCAGTGGGCACACTCACTCCCTGGATGATTCCTCTGCTGAACAGGAATGTGAAGTTCACTATGGTCATGGTGCTGTTACCCTGGGACCAGGCTTACCTAAGGAAATTGTCACTGAGCGGCTATTATTTCCCACCACACAAACAGGCACATCCTGCTTGGCACAATAGCTTGTAGGTCTCATATCAATCACCGCAGTCCTCTTTACACACACACACACACACACACACACACACACACACACACTATGATGGCAACCATCCTTACCGGAGCCATGAGTCCAAAGACAGAACAGCACACGAAATCGCATATGTGAAATTGAATACCCAGGTCAGTGGTCATAACACAGTGGGTACTGGCAATTTATACCTTTCCGAGTAAGAACAGGACTTAGAATAAACACAACTTTTTCTTCTTCAGCTTAAAAAAGCTATTATAACCTTTCATACATTTAGCCTAAGCCGTGGAGGATGGGAGCTGGGTCACTGTAGCTGCTTTCTCTCTCATCATGCCTTGTTTAAGGTAGAGATGGCCTGGAAGCCAGGACCAGTTAAGAGTCAGAGATCTAAAGATGAGAGACCCTGGGCTCTTCACCGATGCAGGGAGCAAGCCTGAGCGGCAATATGAGATGTGTCTTTTGATGGCCTCATGGTGTTAATCTCGCTGGCAGTGTTAACAGTTCAGTGCTTACAGTAGCCTTATTTCTTTCTGATCTCGCCTCTCATTTCAGAATCCCAAAATTCCGGGTGATAAGATAATGATTTTAAGGGAAAAACAGAATGCACAGTCAGTGGTGGGGAGAATATGAAAATTCAAAGTGGAAGGTGAGACAGTATAGGTAAATGTGACTGGTAAGACATAAGCTTCCCGGCGATGCTACATAGCACATGAGCTTCTACTCTGCCCAAATGTATATACAATGTTGCCAAAAAATAAAGTATTTTTTCCATTTCTTCCAAATTCTTCTAAGTACTAGAACTAAAGTCATGTTGTGTCATTTGTTCATGGAGTCTTAATGCTGAAATATGGATTTTCCTATGTGTGTGTGTCTGCATGTCTCTCTGTGTGTTTGTGTGTCTACGTGACTGTGTGTCTATGTGTCTGTGTCTGTATGACTCTGTGCCTGTGTGTGTCTGTGTGTGTGTCTGTGTGTCTGTGTGTGTCTGTGTCTGTGTGTCTGTGTCTGTGTGTCTATGTGTCTGCATGTCTGTGTGTCTGTGTCTCTTTCAGGAAAAGGACTCAAGCCTGGAGCCCCAGCAGCACTTTAATGCACTTGACATGGGTGCCTCGGGTCTAACTACCAGTCCTTCGCCATCAGCATCCTCAAGGAGTTCCCACAAGTCCTCGCACACAGCCATGTCAGAACCCACCTGTGAGTGCCATTCCATGGATGGGTAACGGATGGGAACCCCATCAGACCAGGGTCACAGAGTTACACAAAGTCCCAGACTGAGTTGAGCCAGGCCATCTTACCCAGAAAGCCAAGTTTACACTCTGTATTTCACACCTCACTGATGGTGTTTTCTCATACATGTTAGGGTTTCTATTGGTATGACGTAAAACACACACATACCATGATCAAAAACCAATGAGAGGAGGGATGGGTCTGTTTCATCTGTCATCCAGGGAGTCAGAGCAGGAACTGGATGCAGGAGCTGATACAGAAGCCATGGAGGAGTGCTGCTTACTGGCTTGTTCCTCCTGGCTTGCTCAGCCTGCTTTCTTATGCCATCAAGGACCCAGAGGTGGCACCACCTACAATCAAGAAGTTGTACTACAAGCTTGTCTATAGGCCAATCTGGTAGGGGCATTTTCTCAGTTGATGCTCCCTCTTCTGAAATGACCCCAGCCTGTGTCGTGTCGACATAAGAACTAGCCAGCACACCATCCCCTGTCTGTACCCTGGCATGACCCTGGTTTCATTACAGCCACGCCAACCAAGCTGATGGCTGAGAACAGCAACACAGCTTTGCCAAGATCAGCCACCCTACCCCAGGAGTTACCAGTGCCGGGACTCAGTCAGGCAGCCACAATGCCGGTATGTGTGGGATCTTATCTGCAGAGCATTGCTGCCTTGAGACGTGGGCTGAAGAGCCACAGGAACACACGGAAGCTCTCCAGGGAACCAGTTTTACTTAGGGATTGAGAGGACAGGATGAGGTATGGTGGGCAGGGAGGGAGGCATGAAGCCATGGTATTCATTTAGCAACTAATTTTAGATTTTTTTATTGGAAAATGGGCATGGATATGTAGTTGCAGAATACAAAAGTCAAATGATTTTAAGAATAGAACTTAGTGCTTCAATCATAAGGGTATGTCTTCTGAGCCTCTAGGGGCCCTCCTGTTTGAATCTCATTCTATGTGTGACTTTATGCAAGAAGACTGGTGGCCGGTTATGGTGCTGATGTATGCCAAACCTCTCCATAACACCATAGATTGTTGACCTGTACGCAAAGTCATCAACAGACCATATTTTGTCTTGGAGGGTGGCCCAGTGTGCTTCTGTCTCCCCCAGACGTGCAGGGGACACAGAAGAAGCCAATTGAGCCTCTGGAGGGTGAGCTGCCTCTGGTGGGCAAGCCCGTACCTGGGATTCTCCCTGGCATTACACCTTCCTGCTGCTACTTCCTCCCATTGCTGTCCTGAGCAATGCTTTCTATGCAAACTGCTTCTTGCAACCCCTTGGGACTAGGCGCACTGGAGGATATCAAAAGAGTCTTCTTGTCTTCTTTATCTCCCGAAAACATTTAACAGACCATGAAACTGTAGCTCTTATTTCTACATATTATTTCCCAAGTGATCAAGAAATGACTCCATTGACGACATCCTGAGAATGAATCCACTGGGGAGAAGAGTAGCCTGATCTTCACGGAAGGAGTCTGTCTAGCACAGGGCAGCGGAGGGAGATAGAGTGGAGCTGCCAAGGGCAGGCAGACATCAGCAGCCTTGCCTAAGACATGGTGGTGGGGAATCATATACTCTGAGGGCACCCAAAAGTGGCTCAAGAGTCACAAGTGTCTTAGACGAGCCGTGGGTCGCCCTTAACTATGTGTCCTACACCGGAGCCATTGCAGTCAGGAAATAGAGGCCTTAACTTTCTGTAAGTCTTCATCCTAAGACTTGCAGCTAGGAAACCCAGCCAGCAGAGAGCCAGGCCCCTGAGCAGTTTGGAAATGATCTTTAATAAAGCCCCCCTTTCTTACCAGGCTCCCCTGCCTTCCCCATCATCCTGTGACCTTGCAAAACAGCTCCTGCCTCAGACAATCTTGCAGAGTCCACCTGCTCCCATGACACAGGTAAGTCAGAGGTTGGGGACAGAGGGACGTCTTCTGAGTTTGTGAAGGTTTTCACACTCTATGTATTGTACGTTCAAGAATCAACTAAGGCCTGAAGTGGGGGATTTTACCCCAAAGTCCACATGGGACATATCTAACAATAGACTTCCCTATCACTGCTGTCCTCGGCTGTCTCTTGTGTCTTCTCACTTCATGTTCTTGTCCCCAGTGTCTGATTTTTGTCCTCATAATCGTCTTTGTTCGTCACTCTGCTATTTGTCTGCATTCTTTTCATTCAATATACCTCCAAATTTTAGGGAAGGACTGAATTAGACAAAGCATCATAGAAGACCCCGGAAGGCTCTAGAAGCTATTAATCCATTGTGATATCATGTTTCTCTTAAAAGGGGGTACATTACTGTTCTGCGGAGCAATCCCTTCCTTGTTTTGGTAACACTCGGTGAGTTCTTGCTTGGGTCAGTCCAAGAGCAAGGCTTTAGGGATGCAGTAATGCTTGTAGCATGGCCCTCGCTCTTAGATTGTAGAGTCAAGGGGGAAGTGCTCAGGTAACCAAAGAAACCACCTCTTGCAGATGCTTCACAGGGCCAATCAGACATAGTCTGTCTAGGATGGCTTCCTGGAAGAGGCATCCCTTGAACTGGCCCTGAAGAGTGGCTAGGAGATTGGAGATGAATAAATGGGTTACAGTAGAAAAGAGAGACATTTTAGAGGAGAACTATGTAACACCCCACTTGCCTGGCACAGGGCAAGAGCCCAAGCATGGAGCCATCCACTCTGTGGTCACAGGGAGTATTGCACAGAATCGCTTCTGTTTCCACTGTTAAGCTCAGAGCTTAAGTTTCCTTATGGGCATTTGGCATTGTCCCAATCTCTGGTCCCAAGTTGTACCTGTGTCCCAGATGGCCATTCACCAACACCTCAGCTTCTCAGAGTTTGGCTGTCTCTCTGTATACAGCTCCGAGATGGCTGATGGGAACATTTCGGAACATATGCCCTCGTAGAAGTGGCCTCGGATGCTTTCCTGGAATAAGAAAGACGTGTGTTAGCATATGCTTCTTGCTAGCGTCTGACTTGAGCAGTGATATCAAAGCTGTTCAGCCAGAGTCTCCTAATTAAAATAGTCCATCTTTATCCTCATTGGGGAAAAAGAAAATCAGAATAGTGTTCTTCCTTTTCAAGTTCTTGAGATAGATTTGGTATGGAATGAGTGATTCGCTTCGATCCAAAGGCACAAGAAACAAGAATCCCTTTCACTTCTGGGCCTTGCATCTCAGAAAAAAATGTATTGTTAAAATACCTAATGGTATTATACTCCTTTGGGAGTTCTAATTTTTTATTTCTTGAAATCTACTTACTAGTAACTGTTCTGTGGTATGCTCTACTTGATAACAACTGTATTCAAGATTTATTTTTTATTTGTGTCTATGCATACCATGTGCATGCAAGTGCCCACAGAGGCCAGAGAGTATCAGTTCCCCTGGAGGCAAAATTAGAGATAGCTGTGAGCTACCATTAGAACCAACCAGGGTCTTCAGCTAGAGCAGCAAGTGTTCCTAATGCCGAACCATCTCTTCAACCCCAACTACTATATTCTTTAAGACAGTCATGAAAAACAGACAGTCTGGTTCTGAGGCCTCTCCTGACAGATGCTCAGGTCCCGATGTTTCCATAGAGCCTGCTCACACCCTCTTACATCCTGCAGATCCCTCTGGTGATGAGTGTCCGATCCAATGCCAGTACCCTAACAACAGCTGTTGTCTGCAGTGTTGCAGAATAGCGGTGAAGAGGCATGCCTGCGCATGTTCAGTCCAGATGCACTAAAAATGCATCTGAGGTTGGTGGAACCACACTAGCCAATTCTCCTGACTTCTCAAGTCCTTCTCGGAGCTACTGCAAGCGAGAGAGGATGAGATGCTATGACTTCCCTTCAGTTATGTACCTACCTTCTGTTATTGTATTGTCCTGTCGCGAGGGTAGGGTATAAAATCCATGTCTTGGGAGGCATTTGTCTGAGTAACTCGTAATTTTACCAAAAGCCTCTTTCCCATCATACTCATAAGTTAGAGTAGATTCCTCTATCACAAAGGGGCACTGTCATGACTAGGAAGGTAGCTCAGTGATAGGACACCTATCTAGTCTGTGCAAGGCCTTGAATTCAAGTAAAACACACATACACACACACACACAGAGAGAGAGAGAACACTAGCTCCTGTAGTCCCTACCATGCCCAACCAGAACCACCCTACTGCCAGCTCTTCTGAAGTATACCATGAGGCCCTGACATTTACAGACCTTATAGAACCCACCACAGAAGTTTTGTGTCTTGTTTTTTAATTGAATACCCAGTGTGGCTTGGTTGTTCCCTCAGTGGAATGTTCTTTCAAAACCCAAATGCCTGCTTGGATGGGTTACATTGCAGCAGAGATTTATGTGGGGTAGGTTAGTTAGTCTACATCAGTCATGATTAAACTCCTGTGTGGCCGAGGAACCTTTTGTTGAGGAGGTCTGATGTCAAATCCCCTCTCACTGAGGTAGGACTGGAGATGAAAGAAGAGCTTGCTGATAGACTCTCTGAGACTCAGGTCCAGTTTGTCCATACACCATGCAGCTCTCTGACCTCTAATAAACTCAACATGGGTTTATGGTGAAGAAATGAAGTTTGCAGTGGAGAAGTGGGGTGTTCCCATGTCTGCTAGCCTGGGGGATGGCTGATGAGTGGGGTTCTCTGCAAACAATGGCAGCTACCTTTACCATTCTTACAGGCTCTATTTTTGGCCAGTACTAGGGACTAAACCCAGGGCTTTGCATTTGCTCGGCATATACTCCCCCACCGAGCCACACTCCCAGCCTACACTTTCTATTGGTATGCTGTTCCAAAATGGTGCATCTTCCAGAAGATTCTATCTGCGTTCTCAACTCCACTTCCCTCCTTCCTTTGCCATGTAGGAGAGATCAAAGGCCAGAGTAGAAAAAGGACAGATTTCATGGATATTTGCAAAAGACGGTGGACAAGAAACAGAGCAGGAAGACATAGGGGTAGAGGTTGAGGAAAAACTGCTTTTAAAAAAAAGGAAGAAAGAGAAAGAGAAGATGAGGAGGAGAGAGAGAAAGAAAAAAGAAAAGGAAGGAAGGAAGGATAGAGGTAAAGAAGAAGTAAGAAAAGATAGAAGGAAAAAGAAGAGACAGAGAACTGCAAACCTAGCAAATTTGCCTCAAAACATAGGCATCAAACTGGGTGATCTCAGCACTCAGCAGATTGGGACAGGAGGATTGCCATGAGTTCAGGCCCATCTGAGTTACATAGCAAGAGCCTATCTCAAGAAGACAGGTAAAGGGAGAAATGGGAAAAGGACGGGAAGGGAAATAAGAAAGAAAGGAGAAAGCAAGCCCAGAGCAGGGATTGTGCACCTAAGGAAGGCCACCCCTACGTCTCTCTTTTGATTTCCAGCAAGGAAAGAGCCCTTGTTGAAGGAGATGTAAGAGGGCACAGAGTTTTCCAAGGCCAAACTCAGTTTCAGGAAGGGATTCAGAGGCCTAAAGCAAGTTGTTCAGGCAAAACAAACTAATGGTTCATGTTGTGGAGCCCCCTCGGCCATGATCATCCTTGAGGCAGACATCAGATGGCCACCTTACCCTTGCCCATAGTTCTATCCTGTGTGACTGTGGGAAGCAAAGGTGAGCATGAGGAAAGGTTGAGAAGGCCTCAATGGATGTTCAGGCCCATTAGGATCAAATTTATGGTGGCAGAGGGGCTTGCTGCCATCATTGGCACAAGGAAGGTTGGCTAGAGACCCTCAGAACACCTAGCCCTTGTTCTAGATCCTGCCTCCTTCAGAGCTGAGCAGCGTTTTCTTCAGAGATATTGAGAACAATGGCTGAAGAATAGGAAAGAAAAACATGTAAGATTGATTAATCAGGATGATGGCAAGGGTAGTCTCAGGCTGAAATAACTTTTTGATCTGATTACCTTTTTAAAAAAATTTCCTTTTGAAGTTTTCAGCACAATTCAGCATGTTCCAGACCATTAAAGACCAGCTGGAGCAGAGGACGCGGATCCTGCAAGCCAACATCCGGTGGCAGCAGGAAGAGCTTCACAAGATCCAGGAACAGCTCTGCCTGGTCCAGGACTCCAACGTCCAGGTGATGCACCTCAAAGGCTGGCCTCTGCTCTCCTTAGGATACACTTCTGTTCAGGCAGGACATCCCCACCAAGCCCTTGTGCACTGTGTTGCAGAACCCAGCATGCTTAGGATGCATGTGGGAACTCCTACAGACAGATCACATGAAACAAATCCACCCGGGGCCAAACTTGAAATTCTCACAGTGTCCTCTTTCTCACACTTCACTTCTGTGGGTGCTTTTCTGTTTACTGTCCCTCCTGAATTTCCTTTCCAGAAATGATCATCTGGTTCCCTGCCTAGATGTCCCTTTGGTCATGGATCCACCTCCCAGGACCTCTATAGCTAGGTTTCATAGAACCAGGCCAGGTCACTGCAGAGGGAGCTGCAGATAGCTCCGCTGTCTTCTCTGACAGAGCGGGAGATGAGAAGCCATGCTACCTATTCTGTAGCCTAAAGAAGCAATAGAGACAGCTGGTCTGTCACCCTGCCACCCCACTGCTGAAAGTCAGTGGGGACACTCCAAAGTCTGACTGCAGTGGCCTATGCCATAAACCCAGATTCATTGCTTGGAATTCTTTTAAGAATCGCTTGTTTGTTTGTTTGTTTGTTTGGGATTTGGGTTTGTTTGTCAGGGACATAAATATCAGATCTACCTCAAGGATAAGTTACATGGACTCCCCCACCCTTGCGGGGGAGTTGTGCATATTTTAGTTCAGGACTGCTTAACTTTATGGATTGGGCCCAGCCTTTAACTGCCGATGTCATTGTAACTAACCTTGAGACTGTCTTGAGAGCACCAAGCATTTACAGCCACCTTAGGCAAGATACAAAGGGCAGAAAGGACAGCTCAGGACAATGGCCACAGAATTGTCCCCACTGATTACCCTTCCGTCCACACCAACGCCCCCTGAGCATCCAGCAGTGACAGGCACACCATGGTGGATACTAAGAAGCCATTGCATGGCAAGACTTACATATGACAGTGTGGTTTCATTGGATGGTCACAGAATCCTCTCTCCAGCCATTCTGCTTCCCTAAGTACTCATCAGCTCTGCTGGGATGTTCAGGGGACCTTGGTGGCACCTTCTGATCCTGTCCTTCTGGCCCCTGCATGGCCCTCTTACTAGATAGGACAACCTAAGATACACCTGTGCTGAAGTGCGGGGAAACCCTTCTATATTCTTGCAAGCCTTCCTCAGCGAGCTACAGTCTCCCTCTGCTGCAGTGACTTCCCTGCCTGGACACGGGTAGATGCTGGAGCAGTTCCACAAAATTAAAAGCATGATCATCGAACTGCCAAATTCATAAAAGGCCACTTGTTACTCATTCTTCCCCAACTGCAGTATTTTTTTCTCGTGCGCAGATCCATAACCTGGCTGCTAGCCTTGAACTTGTCTCACTTCAATTACGTTAATGGAATTTTTATACTAACAGGAAGGGGAGGCTGAAACAGAAAGTGCTAAAAAGCAAGGTAGGCGTATGAACATCCTCCAGAGCACCTGGAGCCTTCTGCTTCCTGCCTGTGCCTCATTAGAGCGAGGCTTTAAAATAATAGGCAGCAAAGCTATCACTTTTGCTCCCAGCTATAAAGAATAGGATGTTTCCCCATTAGGGACCCATTTGTGAAACCCCCCAAAGCATAGATGTGTGCCAAAACACATATGTACCTGAGTTCTACAAAAAGCCGTGGGAACCCAGTCCCCCTGTGTGTGCCTTCCCTGTGGATATCGACTATTCTAGTGCTCTCCAGCCTTGGAGATGCCAAGTCCTAAAGTCCAGGCCTCTCTGTGGCTATGTCCTTCAGTGTGCGCACCTCCCTACGAAAACCAACCTCTCACCTCCGTCTGCACTGTAAGCTCTCCAGTGCACACCTCCCTATGCCACATAAGCTCTCCAGTGCACACCTCCCATGCGATATAAGCTCTCCAGTGCACACCTCCCTTGGGGAAGCCATGCACACCTCCCTTGCTGAATCTATGCCCTCCAGTGTATGCCTTCCTGTGGAGAAAAGGAACCCGAGTGTATGTCTTCCTTCTAGAAGCCAAGCCCTCAGTGGACACCTCCCCTGTGATGCCAAGCCCTTTGGTGCACATTTTCCCAGTGGAAGCTAAGACCTCTGCTGCAAGCCTTCTCTGCGTGCATTCCTCTGTCCTCGTCTTCACAATGGAATTTTCCAAAAGAACATGGAGATCCACAGATAATCAAACCAGAGAACATCTCCTCCAACAGCCTGGCTTCTTGTTTTTCCACAAGATTTAAATACATCCTAAAACTCCTACCAAAATGCAATCCTTGGTTTTTTTTTTCTTTTAAAGAAAAAAAGCTGATTCAACCATAAATATAAGCAAGTGAAAATTACTATAGCCTTCCTGCACCTCTACCCTACATAGCACCAGAGAGGGAAGACAGAAGGATGATAACACATTGGCAGTCGCTGAAGCCTGGGGATGAGGCCATAGCACACAGGACTTTTTGTACCGTTTCTATATTAATTACTTCTGAATGTCCTATAACAATGGCAATAATTTGCAAGATTAGGCAAGTATGAAGAGCAGAAAATTACACATAAGTGTGGCCTATTTGTTCTAACATACTTTTCTTACTTGGTTTGAGGAACTTTTTTTTTCACATTTTCTGTAAAACTGACCCCAGAACCTTTTGGAGAAGTCCACGAAATTCTTCTCTGTTGTTGATATAAAAAAACAAAAAAGCAGAGGCATGGACATCTGTGCCCAGAGGCAAACCAGGACCCCACTTAGTCGGAGTCCTTTACCACAGTTCAGTGGGCTCACTTCATGGGCTCGGAACTTAAGTGTGTGCTAGTGAGTTCTTTTAAAGTTCGGCTGTAAGGAAGTCCTCCGGGATGTTTGATGTTTGCTCCCAGGTGGATGTGAGGGACACACATCAGTCGAGCTTTGCTGAGAGACCCTGGTACTCCCTCCAGCCAGGAGAAAGTGGCCTCTTGCTTTTTATTTTTTATTTTTAATATTATTTTTTAACTGGAGCACATGCACCCTCTGCTGGTTATTCTAATGAGTGCCTAAAAGGACAACTACAACATGTTCCTTTTTTTTAACTGGAGAAATAATATGTGGTTTTTTATTGTTTTATTAAACTATATATTTTTCTCTGCTCCCCTCCCCTTCTACCCTCTCCCACGGTCTCCATGCTCCCAATTTACTCAGGAGATCTTGTCTTTTTCTACTTCCATGTAGATTAGATCCATGTATGTCTCTTTTAGGGTCCTCATTGTTGTCTAGGTTCTCTGGAATTGTGATTTGTGGGCTGTTTTTCCTTGCTTTATGTTTAAAAACCATTTATGAGTGAGTACATATAATAATTGTCTTTCTGGGTCTGGGTTACCTCA
>LOJH01012206.1:8987-25793 GCA_001685095.1 Ellobius talpinus
GGGGGTGGAGGGAGGAAGGGAAGCAAAGGAGAAAGGAAAATACGTATAACTCAGAGACAGGGTTAAGCCAGTAGAGGTCAGTGTGCTGGGAAAGGAAACTGGGCCCCTACTGACTGCCCTGCCCTCTTTCATGGTGGGAGGGTAGGGGGAAGCTGCACACATTCACAGGGATAGCTGGCAGAGGCAGAACTACACATTAAAGGGAGGTAAGGACTAAAGACTATGAGAGCATACGGGGGTCCTGAGGACAGCCGATGGACAAACAGGGAGACTGCCCTAGTGAGCAGCAATGGTGAGAAAAGGACCAGCCAGAAGTGCATGGAGAGCTATAGAGGCCACTTAGAATAAGGAGCTAGAGACAGAACCCCATTTGTTTGTTTGCGGGAAGCAGGGAAAGTCCTGATTGCCCTAAAGTAATTGGTTTGCTTTCTCCTCAGAGTTAATTTATTCTGAGCCAATTATGACAGGCCATGGTCTGGGAACAGGAATTGGGTTTTATCAAATAGTGTGTTTTACACTGACAGTAAATACGTGCACTTTTATTAGTAACAGAGCAAAACAAAGCCAGACCAAATCAATTCACTGATTGGGACCAAGAGTGATGACATTCTTACTTTACTGGTGGAAGCCAGTGCTCTGCTAAGAAGGAAAAGTGAGGAGTAGACAGGGACAAGAGATGGTAAAAATACATTATGCACATGCATGAAAATGATACAATGATGCCTAATAAGTATAATTAACATATGCTAATAAAAGCATAAAAAAATTATATGTCAAAGGTTTAAGTGGTAGTCAAAAGGATGTCAGGCCAAAGAGTGGGCAATAAAAGACTTTCAAAGAGACTGAAAAACAGCCCCAGATAACTGGCTCCAGATCTGCAACATTCTGTCAACAATTGCAAAATGTTACTCAGTGCTTCAGTCATTAACACATACCTGGCTTTCTGGCTTTCTACCCACCCCGAGAAACTTCAATTTATACTAGCCCCCCCCAAAAAAAGACAAGATGTCTGGGGGACTCTGCTGAGTGGTAGAGCACTGCCTATCATGGACAACAAACATTATCTCCAGCACAGTGCGGGGTTAATGACCTAAAACGACCTGAGACAGCTGAGACTCCCAACTCAACATAAGGATAAGAACACCTGCCTGACCGGAAAACAACATACAGAACATCTGCTGAACTCATTCAGCCCTGAGACTGTAAGGAACACATCCACTGATAAAACTTCCCTCCACTGATAGATAAAACTTCCCTCCCCAAAGGTCCCCTGACTTCCCGACAAAGCCCCAAGTCCCCTGCGCCTGGGAGAGATTGGGGTCCTTCCATCGTCCTGCTTCTGTTGAGGTTGGTTTATTATTTTATTTCCACATGGCCGTGATCAATCCTGACCTAGCACTGAGCGAGTGGGTGATGGTACCAAGGGGTAAGGAGAGAGCATGCCAAGGGTCTAAAACCACAAGGACAAATGTTTAGTGGTTGAGAAATGTACTGTCAGTCTCGGGTGCCAATTGACTGTGGGTATCTGAGAACAGTGGTACCTTTCATTATTAGCAAGTGGTTTTTGTTTGTTTGTTTGTTTGTTTTTTGTGGAAAGCAGTGTTTACATTGGGACACACTGAGTGTGGGGACAGTTCACTCAGGGCTGTCATAGCAGGAACTGCCTACCTGGGATTCAGTGTAAGGTGTGAGCTAGGAGTCACAGCACACAGGAGCTGAGAGCAGTAAATAAGAAGAGAAAGCTGAGCACAGCCCCTGAATAGCACCAACAGCCAAGGGGTGTGGGAGAAAAACAAGTGCAGAGATCTCCCAACTTAGGTCACTGAAAAACAAAGGAACGGCCCTTTAGAGACAGAATGCGCCCTGATTTCAGATCTAGAAAGTAAGATCATTTTCATCTAGATACCTAAAAAACTACACTAAACTCACAGTGAACACAAATACTATCTTCAGAGCTCATTTTTCTGAGGAGAAAAGGGAGGGTTGGGGTGTCAACAAACATTGTATCACAGGTTGCTAAGCTACTAAAAAAAATAAGACAATCTATCCACGTTGAAATCTAGGCTTTAAAAATGTGCCTGAGAATGAGGCAACCTTCATTAGTTACCATGGCAACAAGCTTCAATTCCCTGAGGACAACTGTTTTTGCATCACTGAAGTAACTTGGGGTGAGGGGTAGAGAGCAAATTCCACTGTGTGTGGTAAATCTGGGTTTCCTGGGAAAGCCTCTCCAACAGATTACTCGCTGCCGCGGCAACACACAGACAAGGAACCTGCCCCAGGCAAGCTATTAGTAGGAAGAGTTTGAGTCAACGTCTTCTGGTAGTTTTTACAGTAGTTGATTTAAGGGATTAAAAAAAATGTTCCAAACGCAAAGACAACTGCAGAGATTCTGAGAAAGTGGATGTGAGAGATTAACTTAAAGGAAAAAGCTCTCTCTTCAATAATAGATTTCTGATGACTATGTTGTTCCTAATACTGCATTCAGCTCGCACAGTAAATAACCTAAATTTAATCTTCATTGATGCCCTACGTATTTTTGGTGCCCAGAAGCTGCCAGTGCATAACGACAATTAAAGTTGGGTGCCATCCAGTCCCTGGTCGCTTCTGCCACAGAGTTCAATTCCTCAAATCAAGGACCCCACTGTTAAAGACCTACACTGCTTTGCTGACTCACAGACACTGGCCATGTTCTTTGATGCAGCGCCTCTAAGCAGCGCCATCTGTCGGTAGCTGGAGAAGACGTGTAGAGCGCCACAGCCCAGCTCCTTGAGTGGAAGTAATTACTGCTCAACAAACATTATCAGCCTTTGGTCATTTGAAGTCACACAGCAGCCAGTAAGGTGTGCACATGACAGCCACCTTCCCTGGACATTTTCCCACCAGAGGCGTGTCTCTTTTACTCCACAGTCTGGGAGAACCTTCACAGTTTACACTGGTTACAGAAATCACAAGAGGCATGACTGTCAGGTTTGAAAGTACTTTTAAGTGGATAAAATTGGAGCCTTAACATGAAGATAAAGGGACCCATGTGACAGGTACACATAACAAAGATGATGATCACAACTGCACTATCATCTGTCACCACCCATGTATGAAGTCCCAGGGATTAGGGTTCCTAGAGGAAATCTCACACCATGCTGGGAATGCCAATGAACTCAGCACCAGTCCTGGTAACAGATCATAGTTAACACCAAGCACTTCTGAGTTTCCCTGCCACCTTGTCTGTAAACTGTAAGAGTGCTGTGGACAAAGTAGGGACAGACTAGGACCTTTTCTTCTCCCCAGTTTTAGGCAAAACTATAAGTTAATTCATTTTTCTGTTTCTCTCGATAGTTTTAATGTGAGTAAGTACTGGTACTCAAAGGCAGGTTTTCTGGCCAGGGTCTCTGGGCAGTGGTATGGGCCCTGGAGGAAGTCCCATGGGCTTTTTTACTGAGTAGCTTTGGGAGTAAGCAGAACCCGTGTCTGCAAATTGTCCTTGCTCTGTGGTCTGGCTTTTATGTGTTCTGCTCCCTCAAGCTGTGGTCTGTATTTTAGTGGCGAGCGGGTTGCAGTTTCTGTCTTTCAGCACTGTGGGCGTCGGGCTTCCTGACACCCTCCTGCTTGCGGTGCTTCTGCACAGCACTTCTCACTAAGGAAGAGCCCTCATGAGGCCTTTGGGACTCGTCAGACACGATGAAGCTCCAGGATCACCCTGCGCTGTGCCTTTTGAGGACACATGACATCAGCAGTCAGCACGAGTCAGCAAGGCTGTTCACCCAGGAGACAGGAGTCCTCCTGACAACGGTGCAAATTTTTCTTGAGTATTTTTATATTTTGTATTTTCTTTAGTATTTTTATATTAAACTCTTAAGAATACCTCTGGGTTTACATGTTGTAATACTGATATTTTTTTATCACCTATGCTATTTAACAGAGGGGTTGCTTTCAAACGCTAAAGTGAATATATAAAGGAAAAAGAATAAAACATAAAAGAGAAAAATAAACATATTCTTGATAATAGAGGGTAGCAGAAGTGACGCGCTAGCGGGTCAGAGGCTGGCAGAACAGGAATGTCATCTGTTCTCATAGCAAAGGAACTATGAGTAGAAACCTTGAACCTAAGTGATTTGCTCATGCTTGTCAGCATTGCCCAGAAGGAAGAACCTGAATGTCACTGGAGGAATGGCCTATATTTAAATGTTGATCCTGGCTCCATCCGCTGTGGGTAAATTCCTGTCACCTGTGACAGTGGCAGGCATGGAATGAAGGCTCCAGAGGAACGTCATATTAACACTGAGAAGCAAGAGAAGTCACTCAGAATGTCCTGACTGTCAGGATCCCAGATCAGAAAGTGGAAGCAATTGCTCTCTCTCCTGTCACCTAAGTCACAGCAGAGGAAGGAAAGGACAGTCTCTTTGTGATGATGAAGATGTTCTGGGAGGTACAGGAAGGAAGATGGAATCAAAGGACGAAGGAGCCAACACGGTTGCCACTGTTCCAGTCTGGCAGTTAGCTGACTACAACAGAATTACCCATATCTTAAAAACAAGAAAACATAAAAAAAAGCCTCACAAAATCCAACCACTCTTCCAAGAGAGAAAAATTGGTGTGGCAGAGGAAGACCTTGACTAAACCATCAAAATGGAGGAACGCGTATTTACAAAACAAGCAAAACAAAAAACACTGCCAACTTGCCCATTAAGTAACCTGCAGATCCCCAAACCCAAGGTAATAGGAAGGTTTCTTTAACAATGTTTACCTCCCAGGTTTAGTTCCAAGACCCCCCCAACTCTGAAGAACACTAGGCCTAGCACAGAAGCAAAGACAAAGGTTCTGGTCAAGATGTATAGGTGTAGATCTCAAGGGTGGCACTCTGAAGAACGACAGGGAATGACAATAAATCCCACCCTGCAAAAAGGTGACAGCAAAGGAAATATGTCTGGGTTAAAAGAAGATATCTAAACAATGAGGCTATAAGGACAAAATCTAGTTGGAGCATCAAAAAAGTCTCCAGTGGTCCAATATTACACTGTCCTCAGACAACACAGGAACGAAAGCAAACCAGGCCTCTAGAAACACCCACCTTCAAGGAAGGCCCCAAGAATGTCCCCAGACGAAAAAAACCTAAACAAAAATGAATGAGTTATAATTAACAGCAGATAGGTGACATTAAATAGAAGATAATCATATTTATTTCAAGAATAAAACAAGCCTTTAAAATATGAATAGGGTAAGTAAACAATATTTGAAAAGTGAAGGAAACTAAAGCAGGGAACAGTTACCAGGTAATAGATTCACCTGTAATCCCAGCATTTGAGAAGGACGGACAAAATCAAGGTCATTCATTTCTTGGAAAGTGTTTTTTGAGACAAGGCTACGCATGGAGACCCTGTCTCAAAAAAACACCTTCCCCCCACAAAAAATGAAACTTAAAATTATATAAGAATCTCTGAGAGCAAATGAAATTTTAGACATAAGTCTTAAAAAGTTTTTGTTAAAACTTTATTAGAAAGAGCTTGCAAATAAAAAGCCCACACAATGAAATTAACCCAAGTCTACATAGTCCATGAACTACCGCTGTTAGAATAGCTCCATTGATAAGATGGGCCTGAGTGGAGCAGAACTTGGGGCTGAGAAGTATTTTCTACTTACAAAACTGAATAAAGCAAGCAGAAAACAAAGACCACCATCCATTCTGCTTGTCCTCCTCTATTCTCTTAATCCTTTTACAAATCACCTGAAATGAGCAAAACAAAGGCACCCCCAGGGGCTGTGTGAAGGCACTGGAACCCTAGCGGAGTTTAATGCTTTGATGGAAGTTATGCAGCAGGTGGATGGGACAAGGTCACATCCAGTCCCAGTCACACTGTCCTGGACACAGTGTGAGCCTTGATTAGACACTGCCCCAGACTGACATGATATTAAGACATTACTGTTACCTTAGTTCTTCTGTATGACAGCGGTACACAGAAGTTATCCTTTATTGATACATGTTGTGGGTTATCAGATGAAACGTGTGTGCATACATCAGAAAATGAACCCAGGGAGGGCCCCAAGCACACCCTGCAGCACTGAGCTACATCCCAGCCCTAGAATCTGTTTAAAGAGAACCCAGCCACTCCTTCACAGTGAGGGGTGGGGATAGCAGATGTATGAACAGAGTGACAGAGAATGACAGTTGAAGCCAGTTAGTGATTTTTCACTAGATTTGTTTCTTGTATATGTTTGAAATTGTTCACACTAAATTGCTTTTAGATTATTTGAGTTCTTGATTTCTACCAACAACTATATATGCATATTCTACCAACAACAGCCTCCTCTGGGAGTACAGAGATCATAGGAAAACTGTAGTGGATGTTAATCTGAGAGCTACTAAGCACTTGTCATCGATTAGCGATTTGAATTGGTTTAATACCCTCTATTGATATTATTAAATAGTTCACAGGAAAAAATGCCTTTTACTCTTAGGTAACAGGTTCTGAAGACTCTTGCATGGATTATATTTTTAAAACTGGCCACTTGGTGCTATTTATCTAACAGATGTACCCAAATGTTAAGAAATTTGTACATAGTACCAAATCCTCCCACCAGAAAAAAAAATTTAGGTTGTCACATCAAAATCTCTGAATACATTTCTGAGACAGAAGCAAACAGTGGAAGGGAGAGCAGAGCACAGTGGTATACAGGCTTCTTGTGAGCTGACTGAAGTGAAATGATTTCCGCAGTGCTGTCCATAATGCCTGGGGGGACAACATACTTCTACTTCTCCCAACAGAAAACCGCTATGTGGCATAAAATAATTCCATATTCAATAATCTAATCATTTTAAACATGTGCCTGCTCTCTTTTAGGACAGAGAGACAAACACTGAGCTTCAGGTGGAGTTATGGAAGCCCTTACAGCTCCGCCTTGTTCAGGAAGTAACCAAACGGGTAGAGAGATGGCTGAGCAGTGGAGAGCATGAGGAGGGAGCTCAGATCCCAACACCCAAGTCACATGGATCACAAACACCCATAACTCCAACTCCAAGGGTTTGCCTTCTGGTCTCTGGAGCACCTAAACACATTTATCAAGTAAATAATTCTTTTTCTTTCTTTCTTTCTTTTTTTTTTNGTTTTTCGAGACAGAGTTTTTCTGTGTAACAGTCTTAGCTGTCCTGGAACTTGCTTTGTAGACCTGGCTGGCCTCAAACTCACAGAGATCTACCTGTCTCTGCCTCCTGAGTGCTGGAATTAAAGGCATGCGCCACCACTGCCTGGCCATGTAAATATTTCTTAAAGTAACTAGAACTAATTATAATTCTGACAAATTTAATACAAATCTGATGTTCTGTACAAAGGAAGCATAAACCATGAAAATCAAAGGCAATGAATACTACATTTTTACTCTGCCTGGTCAAATTAACATACAAGAGTGGCCACTGCCCTCTACAGTGTTGTTTGATATGAAGTGATGAATTAGAATGAATGGGTCAAAAACAACAAAACTCCTGCCATCTTGGGAAACCAAGTCGGGCATAGTAGAGCACACCTTTAATCTCAGCAGTTGGGAGACAGAAGCAGGAGCATCTCTGTGAGTTCAAGGTCAGCCTAGTCAACAGAGTTTCAGATAACCAGGGCTACTCAGTGAGACCATTTCTCAAGAGGGAATGAGGGGAGGAAGAAGAGAGGGAGGAAAACAGACCAAAGCATCAAAGTATATACATACCTCCCCATAATAACCTCTTCCTGTGTTGTGGGGAGGGGGGTATTTGTGGTTTTTAGGGTTTTTTTTGTTGCTATTGTTTTGTTTTTTTGAGACAGGGTTTCTCTGTGTGGTCCTGGCTGTCCTGGAACCCACTCTGTAGACCAGACTGGCTTCAAACTCAGAAAGACCCACCTTCTGAGTGCTGGGAATAAAGACATGAGCCACCACCTACTGGCCTTCCTGTGGGTTTTTAAAATAATGTCTATTCATGATGTTGATACACCTCAGAGTCAAATCAGATTAGCTTTTCTTCACATTGAACCTTTCCTATAATTTCCAAAGAATTATCATCAACATTCCCAGACGTGTCAAATGCATAGTACAAAGAAATGGAGATGGACCTAAAACAGTAAAAATTTCTCTATATGTTGGCTGGAGAAGTAACTATTAGCAAAAATAATTGATTACTTCTTGATCCTCTTGGTTTCAAGTTTTACTTACCAAAAAACATAAAAGTAAACTGATTAAATGTGTCAAAAAGCTGGAGAAATGGTGGTTACGAAACATTTATTTGTGAATCTATGCTTCTTGGGGTGGGGTTGGGGAAGCAAAGGAGCAGCTAGAGCTTAATTCCTAAAACTTCCAAGAATTCACTAAACCGCAAAAAGAACTGAATACCTAAAACTCTTGAGTGAAAGTTGGGAAGCCACACAATCCCATGGCAGTAAAGGTCATTCTATAATGCAGGCCTGCCAGGGAAAACCCTGTTCTATGTAATAGGCGCCAGCGTGGAGAGAAGCCCTGCGGAGAAGAAAGTGTGAGCAGCTTAGCGGTCCCCAGTATGACTGCCAGCCAGCACTGTCCCAGGAGTGATGCATGGAAAACACTGAATGAGATCTGCATTTCCTGAGTCACACAGCATAGCTTTTCATGAATGGGTACTTAATGGGAAGATGGATTAACTCTCTGATAACACTTTAATGAGTTTCTCTTTGTCTCAGAGACCACACTGCACAGAGTTCAATCACTCTAGTTATTTCAATCTATTGCTAAGTTGACTTGCACTCATTCAAGCATATTAAATTAACCAAAAATTAAAGTCGGGATAATTTCTCTACCAACCAATAAATTACTAACCTCTGTCATTTCTACTTCCATCCTTGGTATGAGTTTGGTCCTGTCTGCTAGCTACACTGCCTTATTACACTTTGATTGTTATCTGTGACACGCTCCTAGCTAGACCCTTCTCTGAGATAACCTAATTACATTAGTCATTTGGCAACTCAGGACCAAGTACAATTCTATGGTTTACCAGGTCTTCCAGCATCTCACCTATGTCTGCTGCTCCTGCCCTACAGAGCCCAGCTCCCAATATGCCTTGTTCTCACTAAACTACTCTTAGTCCTCTTGCTCAGCAGGTGCCAGTTTTCAGTTTCATACATAAGGAGGAACAATAAGAAAAACAGCCAATAAGATAAGTAATACAGAAGGCAAACACCAAATAAAAGAATAATTCAAGTAAAAAAAACCTTATAATTTGTTAGTCCTTTTATTTTACTATTTTAAAAAGCTATGAAAAATAGAACCTTACAATTTTAGAACTTGCACAAATCAAATTTTAAGAATAAAAATCTTGACTACATTGTCTTCTCTGTGTCACTGCACACTTGTAAACCTTCTGCATAGGCTGGTTTCACCAGTTGGCTGCCCTGACTCATTATTCCTCTGTGTCCCTATGCACACTGGCCTGCTGCTGGAAACACCATGTCCTCCCCAGCATCCACCATCTGCTTAGCTAGTGCATCTCAATATTCACCTTACAGTGGACCTTTCTGAGCATCTTAATAAAAGACAAATTCTGGCCATGTGTGTGCACGTGTATGTTGGCACACGTGTGCAGTGTTGGCAGTCCAACCCAAGTATGATTGTTAATAGCAATTCTGTACTTGACAGGATCTAGAATCACCATGGAAACACCATCTCTAGGTAGGTGTGTCTATGGGGGAGTCTGCAAAGATTTAACTTAGGAGGAAAGATCATTGAATGTGGGCAGCACTATCCCAAGGATGAGGGTCCTTAATTGAATGAAAAGGAGAAAGTGAACGGATTCCCAGCATCCCCATATGGTCAAGCTGCCTCACGGTCCTGTTGTCGTGATTTCCCCACCATGCAAGAGTATACCTCCAAACTGGGCCAAAAGAAACCCATCCCCTTCCTTCCCTTTTCCCTCCCTCCCTTCCTTCTGTTGCTTTAATCAGATATTTGTCAGTAACCAATACACATAAGCTAGGTGATATTTCCCTGCCAAACTGAAATTCTAGCCTTAGTTCTTTTGAGATGGGCTTGGTTGGCCTTGAACTCCTCACGCTGCAGGAAGGTTATAGCTAATACCTACCCACCTACTGGGGCGTGGCCTCATGGACTATTTACCGGGATGCGGAAGCGATGTCTGGCCCCCTTCCTTCCTCTCTCTGCTTGACCCTGGGCCCTGTTTTGGCTGTTCAGTTTGCTTTGGATCTGATCTTCGTCTATCGTTCAAGCAGAACATCCTGACTTTGTAAGTCTGCCCCTTAATAAACACTGATCTGTTTCCTTAGTTCTGAGCTAGTGTGGGATTCCTTTTATTAAGCACCCGATCTCTCCGCCTTCATACATACATAGTCAAGGCAAGCTCAAACACATGATGCTTCTGCCTCAGCCTCCTGAAGTGCTGGGGTCACAGGCATGTGCCACTGCATCCAGTTCATACCACAAATATTTTGGCCTGTGTTTCCATTTGGATCTGTAACTTGTTTCGTGTCCATTTCTGTCTGTGGAGGAGTACACAACAGCCTGAAGTCATTTTCTCACAGGTAGATACCAACTGTTACAGAGCCGTGTGCTTAAAAGAATATGCTTTCTCCACTCAGTTGCCCTTGCTCTTTCTCCAAAAATCAAATTGACCATGTGGGTCTCTTTCTGAACTGTAGTCTGTCTCTCACCTGTCTAGGCAAGCCCACATCTCTCTACACGGCTCCTGATCCAAGGATAAACAGATTCAGCAGATGAAAGAAGACCTGAACCAGGTCCACTGTACTTCCTCCTGTGCCTCTGTCTTGTCTGACATGAATATACTCCGAAAAGTCTTTTGACTCCTTCTAGATGTTGCTTTCCATGTTTAAGAAGATCTTCCTTGGCCTAAAGCACAATTACTAACTGGTTTTGACCATACCAAAAGAGGTCAAGATCAATTCCCTCTGTCCCCTCTGGCAGAAACAAGTCTATTAATGGCGGGCAAAGTAACCTGATTGCTGCGGAATAGTCCTTTCGTATACTGTGAATAGGTATTACTCTCATTGGTTAATAAAGAGCTGACTGGCCTATAGCTAGGCAGGAAAAGGTCAGGTGGGACTTGCAGACAAAAAGAGAGCATGGAAGACAGAGGGCAGAGTTACCAGCAGGAAGCAGAGAGAAGCAAGATGAACATAACATGCTGAAAAAAAGTACTGCATGGTGGTGCGTAGATAAGAAATATGGGCTAATTTAGTTGAAGAGCTAGTTAGGAACAAGCCAAGCTAACGGCCAAGCATTTATGATTAATACGAAGTCTCTGTGTGGTTACTGGAGAGACAGTGGTCCCAATGAAAAACTCTGTCTACACTTGCTAACCGTAAAAGAGGGGCCTTTTAGTCTAAAACATGTTTATAAGTCAAGAGTACGTGAACACACCACGTATGGATGTGAAAAATGAGCAAAACTCAGCAAAAGACAAACTTCTATCCCTTCCATTAAGAGCTAAAAGACTAATGAGAGTGTATGAGGCACTTCCATTTAAAGGGGAACTTAGTCTGTCCCAGTCAGATACGGGAAGAGAAGTGGAGACTGGTGGCTTGATCAAAACCACCACTTCTCCTTCTGTTTGTGATTAAATGTTTGAGATAATCAGCTTGGAGGCGGGAAGGATCATTTGGGTAGTTTCCAGCCATGGTTGCTTGGCCCTATGGTTTTTGGCCACTAGTGGCACCATACATTAAAGTGGAAGTATGTGCAGAGACAACCTATTCATCTCTTGGAGTCAAGAAGCAAAGAGAGAAAATCAAACGTCTAGGTCCCAGTGATCTCTTCAATGGCTAGTATCCTCCTTCTAGACCCATCTCTTTTCTTTTTCGTCAACTTCTACTGATTCTCTGTGAATTTCACATCATGCAATCCCAATTCCACTTACTGCCCCGTCCCCTCACTCCCACCCTCTGCCCATGCAACCTCATCCCCAAAACAAAACAAAATTTAAAAGGAAAAAACAAAAACCAAACAAACAAACAAAAAAAGGGGGGGTGAAGAATCTTGTTGTGAAAGCTGTAGTGTGGCCTGGTGAGTCACACAGGTCACCCTTTATTCCATTCATCTTTATTGCAAGTGTCCATTGCCATGAGTCACGGGTCTGGTCTGAGGCCTCTGGCTTCTGCTACACCATCAATACTGGGCTCTCCCTGGGGCTCCTCTTGGATAGCCTGTTGTCCTGTGTCATGGAGATATTGCAGTTTTGGATTGGTAGCTTTGTCTCTTTCATGTGTTTCAATAGTTCATAGGTGCGGTGGATGCTGGGGTGGACTAACCCAACATCCTGGTTCGGGGCCTGGGTGGTAGCTGGGTTGGTCAACCTACCAGCTTTCCCTCATCATTACTACCCAGGCAAACTCTCCAGCACGTCGAGGCTATCTCACCCAACGCAACAGGCAGTAAGGTAGTATGTCAATTCTCCTGTCCACAGGTCCCCAGACCGAGCCCACTCACACATACACTCACACCAACACGGTCCTGGGTGGCTGACAGGACCTGGGCATCCGCAGAGCCCTCAGTGGCAACAGGAGCCATGGGCACCACCCAGACCCATGTCACCGCAAGGCCATGGACCCAGACATGGCCCTAGGCAGCAGCCCTAGCCTGGACAACATCATAGCCACAGGGAGAGCACAGGCCACTCTAAACGTTATAGCCCTGGCAGGGCCCAGCCTTCAGACACCCACCTGTCCACCGATTGTAATCCCAGACCCTGGGCATCCATGTGTAGACACCGCCTCTTAAAGACTACCTCTCAATAGCACTACAGACTGGCAACACACTCTCCTTGCCTACCACTTCCAAACCACAGTATTCTACTAGTAGAGAGTTAAATAAAACAATCGACAAGCAAAACAGTGGCAATGTACTTTTAGGACACACAACACTTTCCCTGGCTTACATCATTTAATCCTTATAAGTTCTAAGATGGCGATCCCATTTATATTTCCATTTCAGAAACAATGTAGAACAGGAAAGGCAAACTCTTACAGACTGCAAATCTCTTACAGAAATGTTTAAGACTGGGAGTGAAGCCCCAGTTGCTAGGCTCTTGCCTAACATGAATGAAGTTTGATTCCGAGCACCACATAAAACAAGGTATGGCTGGTGCACACCAACACTTGGGAGTAGAGGCATGAAATCAGAAAGTTCAAAGTCATCCTCAGCTTAAGAGTTAATTTGAAGCTAGTCTGAGCTACAGGAAAAGGGGCAAAGAAATGCATAGGAAAGTAGCGTTTCATATTTTAGAATGCCTGTGCATAGATAATGAAATAGCCTAGGATCACGACTCAAGTGCACACACAAGCCCCACTGTTTCACACACACAGCCCGAGGTGATGTTACTGACATTCTCGGTGCATCTGCCTTCTGACCATGACTCACCACATGAGATCAGGAATGGAATCTTCCACTTGTAGCCTTACTTGGTCCTCAAATGTCCTAACTTAAGAGTATTGCCAATTTCAGATTTTGGAGATCCTCAACGTGTACCGTGAAATTGTTTCTGAAGTTGTTTAATACTCAGAGAAGAGGAAATCAGACCAAGAGGACAAAAGGTGGGAACAGAAGCATGGTAACAGGTTTACTACTGAGAAGCCACCATGGAAAAGCTCCTGGCCCTCCTGGCACCTAGCCCCACCCATCCTAAGCCAAATCTTCAGGTGCAGAAGGCATGACAAAGCCATTTGTCTGTTACACAGAGCTGTGTTCTTCACAGGTTGACCCCCAAAAAAACAAACAAAAAACAAAACAAAACAAAAAAAAAAAACAAAGCTCATTTCATGATTCATCTGCCAGCTCCTCGTAAGTCACTCAAAACCTTCAGGACATATCTCTGAAGTCAGATCTTTAGAAGACAGTCCCCCAACTACGCTGTCTTCCAGCTTTTTTTATTATGGAGGAAATTCATTTAATCCAAATAACATATCCAGTTGGTTAGCACATAAATGCTTTAGCAGAAATCTTCCTTGATTTCTTTAGTATTTATTTTTCTAGTATTTATTTCTTGGTAGTGAATGCATGAGGATAAAAAAATTCTTCTGCAGTCTTAATGTGTTGCAGGTATTGTAAATTTACACTAGCTCAATTAACTCTTACCTGGGTCCATATTTTAAAACCCCGAGTATAAAAAGGCTAGAATGTTGCTTTTTCTTTGTCCTTCCTTTCTTTTTTCCTTCCTTCCTTCCTCTTTATTTCCTTCTTTTTTATTTTATTTTTTCACCTACAGAGCCTAGAATCTCCAAGCAATCTCTCTCCAAGTACTGACCAGGCCTGACCCTGTTTAGCTTCCAAGATCAAGAAAGATTGGACACATTTAAGGGCAATAGGACTACAGACTTATTCCTCATTTTCAGAAGCACATATTAAAGTGGGTCTAGTAGTTCAAGTCTACAATCCCAGCCCAGCTTCCATGCCTTCCCTGCTGATTAAAATTTCCTGTCCAACTGTGAGCCAAAGTAAACCGTTCTCTAAGTTACTTTGGTCAGGTATGGTTACAATAAGAAACGAACAATACTACTTACACAGAAAATTAGCTCTTGGTGTTATTGAAGCCTTTTAATGGTTGTTGCTTAGAAATGAGGAGAAATGACGATCATGAAATAGAAGAATCTACATTCTTCTGCTCCTTAGCTCTGAAACTAGATCCAAAACAGAAAGCCCACAATGAACAGGGGAGTAAATCTTAAAATGTAACAGCAAGCTTTATTAAGGCCCTTACACTGAGCCAAGCACAGTTTTAATTATTTTAAAAGAATTACCTGTTTTAATCTTTATTACAGTCCTATAAGCTGGCATTATCACTATGTCCCTTTTAAAGATGATAAATGGCAAAGAGAAGCAAGTAATTCATTTAGCCTCTTAGGAATTCAAAAGCAGCCTAAAGGATCTACACCCAAGTGCCTGCTCCAACTGTCCTCTCCTGCCACTTTAAGACACAGGTCCAACTAGCAAGCACACTGAACACATTCTAAAAATAATGTGCAGAATGTGAATTTAATTATAGCTATATAATAATTGTGGACCTTTTACTCACTTCAGGTGATTTGAAAAATGAACTTTAGGTACTTTTAGAGAATTACACATGAACATTTGGAACCAAGACACTTAAGACTCTACTCCTCATTCCTTCATGGGTATGTGTATCCCTAATTTAGTAGGAAAATTTCTCTACCAATGACTACTTTTATTTATGTATAATTTATATATGTAATATAATACATATATGTATTGTATATACATATATAATTTCTAATTATTTTTTAAAAATAGATTAAGAAAGGCATGGTTCACTCAGCAGCCAGAACTTTGACAGTAAACTACTCCCATTCATCAGTTAGGAGATCCAGACACCCTACTAAGCACCTTAAGCCACTGCGAATTTCAGATTCTCAAGCACATGAGGAAACTGTTGCTGAGAGAGTCAATAGACAGCCTATGCCACACACTAACAAGAAGCAAGACTAGGATAGGAACACAATGACCTTAGGAATCAGGCTTAAACTCTCCATCATGCCGACATCCTCAGAGAACCCAACCCCACACAATCCTCCCTGCAGAGCCTTCTGATGGCTCCTGTATTGTAGAAGGCCAGGGAATGAAGCAGCTGTGCAGGCACTTCTGCCTAGATGCCAAGGCCAGGCCCCAGCATGCCTCAAGGGGCCAAGGGGACACAAAAGAACACTGTTTCTGAACAAAGGTCCACTCTGTCCTGCAACTGTCTCCCACTACTTGCAGCCCCATCGCTATCCCATACTATTAGAATTCAAAGCTGCCCCCCCAAACAAAAAAGACAAATCTTAACTCTTTTCCCCATTTATGCCTGGAGAATTAACAACGACCTACATAATCTCTGACAACGCAATATCAACTACTAAAATGAACCAACTACCACTCACTTGGCAGAAGAGAGAGAATCTAGCAGGCCATACAGGGGGAAAGACTAATTATTTTAAGAGAAGTGGAAAAAACTGAATAATTAGGGTAACTGTAAAAACCATTTGTCAAAATATACATTCTCTGTGAACACTCTCTGTGATCCAAAAAAGATGTTGCAATCACTAATACAGGGCTACTGTGAGAAAAGATAAAAACCAAGCAACAGAAAATAATACTTGATGGCAAAATGCAGAACTGTTAGCCCAAGAGCAGTGCATAAGGTGCAGGCTTGTTGGTGCAGAAAACCTGACCTGCTGCCTTTGGAGACCAGGACAACCCAGTCTTGAATGGCACAGGAAAGCAAGAAATTATGTAATGAGAAGACCTGACTGTTGTGTGATATTTTGATTGTGTTCTGACAATAAAGTCTGCTTTGAATGAGAAGGCAGAGCTAGCTACTAGCTGACCAAAATTAACCATAGAGGTTTTGGAGGACTGAGGACAGAAAGATATGAAGTAGTCCTGTGGAGCTTAGAGAGGGTCTCAGCCCTTTTGGAGGACAGAAAGACAGAGATAGGTCGTCACTGGTCGCTCCTCTGCTGCTTTTCTAATCATTCAGGTTCTTACCCAGTTATCTGATTCCCGAGATTTACTGATAAAGAATAATTAGATAAACTCATCACCTGATTGACAGATCCAGCTGGTCAAAGACATAAGGTGTCTGTCAGCTTCATGCAGCTACTAACAGGGCACCACAGACCGGGCATTAAAATGAATGGAAATATACTGGCTCACTGGCTTTACATATCTGGATACCAGGATGCCCAAGGTCAAGGGACCTCCTCCTGCTTTCATGTCATTCTGCAATGGCTGAAACTCTCAGCCTTTTAAGATTCTCTCTCTCTCTCTCTCTCTCTCTCTCTCTCTCTCTCTCTCTCT
>LOJH01012207.1:8961-24734 GCA_001685095.1 Ellobius talpinus
CACCCTCCCAACTGAACACATTCACCCTCCCAACTGAGCACACGCACCCTCCCAACTGAGAACACGCACCCTACCAACTGATCACATACAGTCTACCAACTGAGGCTCCCCCACCTGCTGCTGCTTCTTGTTCTTCTTTTTCTTCCCCCTCTTCCTTCTTCGATCTTCCTCTCCCCACTCCCATCTCTCAATTCACACTGTGGCCCAGACTATCCTTGAATTCCTGGTGGTCCTCCTGCCACAGTGTCCCAGATGCTGAGATTGTGTGTTTGAGCTGCCATGCTTGGCTTCTAGGCACAGCTGAGGTCACAACAAGTTCGTGCAGAGGTAAGGTAAGCTTTGGAGTGATGAGAGCCCCAGCAGCCACACTACGAATGCTCACCCTCTGCTGTGATGTTTTGGTAAAACACATCGGCAGACTTTCTCTCTCCTAACTCACAGCCTTCTGAAGGGGGTGGGGGTGACAGTCCTAGCTCTGTGATTAGGAAGTCGTAGAAGCTCTGGAAGCTAAAAGGTTTTGTGTAAGTTTGCAGCAAACTCATTTAGCGGCAAAAGCTGATGCGAGGCTATATTTATCCTGCTTTATTTTGAATATTCATATGTTTTGCTGCAAAAATATTAATGTGTTTGATTACAGAGTGCTGCCCTAGATGCCACTGGAGCTGTTAAACACAGGTCCTGATAAGCCTCCCATCTGCACAGTTCTGATTTCTGAAGCACCTAGCGGGTTTGAATAAGTGATCTTAGGGCAGTGTCAATCCCCCCAATTTAGAGATAATGAAAAGATTTGAAAGCAAGTAAATGACTTGCTGATGGTCACGCAGCTATAAATGGTTAGGGTCAGGCACTATGCTGCCTTGGGCACACTACAGCAAGCCTTATAAGAACATGGACAGTGGTATTCTGGCTCAGCTCCATCTGACCTTGTCTTTAGGTACCAGCCCCATCCCTAAGCTGCCAGAGTTGGAGGCTTCAGCCATCTTTCTTGACGTCAGTTCTAAAGGTCAGGTGTATCCAGGCTTTGCTTAGTAGCTATTTCCAGCTACTATGTCATTCACAGATCTGTCCCAATCCTATTCAAACCCATTTCTGTTTCCTGTAAGTATCCTTTTGGGGGTGATGAGTGATTCTGTCCCTAATCTCCTGGGTACCTGGAAACCCGATCTTTTGGAGAGGTCTGTGGCTGTGAAGAGAAGGGAGATGGCCAAAGGCTTTGCCAGGGGCTTGTCCACGTGTCCAGCTGCTTTGGAGGCTAAGGCTCTGAGCTGTCTGTCTTGGTGTCCCCTTTCCATCCTGAGCTTTCTTTTCTAACTTTGATGAGCATTTTCTGGATTGCTGGTTAATTGTGCTTTAAGTCCATGGTTTTGGATTTTGCATTGTGGGATCTGACAGCCAAGATGGAGATCAGTTTAATTTCCTCTGTCTGCACTCAGTTGTGTCTTTTTTGATCTTTTTGAGACTGGTTCTTATATAGCCCTAGAACTCACTACATAGACCAGGCTAGCCTTGAACTCACAGAGATGTGCTTGCCTCTGCCTTCCAAGTTCTGGGATTAAAGGTGTGCACCACCATACCCAGCTTGTGTTGACTTATTGTTATTATTTTTTTACTTACTTTTTTTTTTAACCTGCTAGGGGTTACTGAGTCATATGAGATCTAGAATGAACTCTTGGAACTTTCATAGTTCTAGGAAGCTCTAAAAAGTCTTTAAAACGTCCTAACTAGAATGACTAGACTCAAATCCCACTTTTGATTTCTTGCTAACTCGGAGTGTGTGTGTGTGTGTGTGTGTGTGTGTGTGCGCGTGCGATGATTTTAAAACACAATTGAAAGTTCAAGTGTAAGACTTAAGAGTCTTGCCAAATGAAGATAAGAGGTGACAAGAGGATTCTTGAATGTCCTATGATAACTACACGTTCTACTTAGGTGAAAGGGTGACTTCTTCCATAGTTATTCTGGTAGAGAGAAGGAATGTCAGTGTCCACTACCGCCTGCAAACCCATGTTTTATACATAGTGAATGTGCTCCTCTTGACTGCGGTCGCAGAATGCCGATTGTATCACTTACCAGATGTGTGGCTGGGGTTGTGGTAGTTGACCTCTACAGGCTGTCTGTTCATCTGTAAAATGGGTTACCAAAAACAGTCCTTACTCAAGGGGTCATTGTAAGTAGCGACCTGTAAGTATTTGCCACACATGGAAGTGCACACTGCATGTGTTCTGTAGGTGTTTGCCAGCTGGTAGCAGTCACTGTGGTGCAGAAGGCCATGCCCACAACACAGACCCGTGTGCTCCTCTGTCTTCCCTGGGAAGTGGACCAGTGCAATCTGGTGTCCCGGGTACATTTTGTCCCATTGACCCAGGGTCTGGCGAATCATTCCAGTTCTTTAAATTTAACTGGACAGTGCTGCTGCTGTCCGGTCCAAACACAGAGCCCAGACGTGGTGCCCACTCTCCGTTCACAGGGCGTGGGGTGTGGAGGAGCGGTTTGGTGGGGGCACACACACACACACACACACACACACACACACCACCTTACTGCAGGCAGTCATGGGCTGGGCTCACATGACTAATGGGAGCTGAGAACACCCTCCCTAGGAGTCCTTCCCAGAGTGTCCCAGAGTGGTTCAGGGACAATACTCAATGCTTGTTACATGTCAGCTTCTGGGCTGAGTGCACTAATGAGATCTCCTTAATTCTTAGCTGGGCTGTAAGGGGGGGTGTGTTGGTTTTGCATTTCAGGCAAGGAAAGTCCATGAGGTTAGTCTATGGAAAGCAAGAGAGGGCGCCAGGATTGGCACTTTAGTCTTCTGACTCATTTTCCCTGAAGCCAAGCGACCAGCTCTGGTCCTCTCATTTCTCCTGGTGGCTTCAGAGGAGGTTAGTTACCTGCCCATGGCATAGTGGACAGGTGTTTAGGGGCCCAAATTGCGCAGATCTGGGAAATCCAGCGTCACATCTTACTGACGAGTGACCGCCTTCTAGAGGTAGAAGCTGTTTTGTTTTGTGTAGCCCTGGCTGTCCTGGAACTTGCTCTGTAGCCCAGCTTGGCCTTGAACTCACAGTCTGCCTCCGCCTCCCGAGTGCTGGGATTAAAGGTTCACGCCACAACTGCCTGACTGAGGTAGAAGCTTTTATGCTGACTGGAAAAGAGAAAAACAGAGAAAGGGAGAGAAAAAAGAAACACGCTTTCAAAAATAAAAAGTCTGCGTTGTTAATTCCGTGCTGGCATAATCAGAAATCCCCCTTTCTACTGTTTCCCTTAAAAGCCCCTATGTCCTTATTATGCTGGCTCAGTCTGAAAAAAAAAAAGCAAAACAAAACTGGTTGGGTTTTGCCTATGCGAGGCTTAACTGTGCAGCTGTGGGGAGGGGCTCTGGCCCTTTCTTGTTTAGCATGGAAACTTTGGCTAAAACTCCCCCCAAAAACTGTTTGAGTCTCAGTTCTGAACTCACTTTCCACTCTGACCCTGAGACCTGATTCTCTTCAGCGTGAACAGATTGTGTTCAGCCTTACAGGAGGAAGGACTCAAGTTAGGCAAGAGAAGGAACTTCCTGAGACACCACGGCGGCGATGCTAAAGGAGTCACAGATATTTTGATGAAGAGGGAAAAGAAATTGCTAGTCCTGTCTAAATTCTTTACAGCCAGCAGAAATCCTTGGAAAGTAAAGACAGCACACACGCACTCGAACCCCAGACGAGCTAGAAATAAGGCCCGTTCTCCGTCAAGCCATTAGCTTTGCAGAGGCCAGGGTGGTGATAAGCAGAAGCAGCACCGCACTAACTGGTAGCAGCAGGGATGAGATAAAAAGTTGCCTTACCTACCTTCCACTTCCCTAGTGACCCCGTCCTGATAGGGGAGCCACCAAGCCCCCTGTTATCCTCTCCTGGGCTAAGTGGATTAGCTGAGGGTTGTGATCTTAATGCCATTAGGTCTGTTGGCACGATGCTCCTTGCTGTCATGAGAAGCAGATCTGGCCTAACGTAATGGCCTTCTGGGTAATCCATCAAGCCTGGAGTACTGGGGAAATATTACTCGTGTTAATTTGGGGGAGTCTTTTATGGTGACTGGGAAGGATGTGGAAGGATGCTTAAGAATTTATTTATTTAAGCCATTCAGCAGGTTAGCGGCGGCCAGGGGTCTATGGAGAACCCCCCCCAATTCTTCACGGAAGGCCCCTCCCTCATCCCTGAAGCCCAGGCTTGATTACTTCCAGAGTTGGAGCCAGGACTTAGCAGGCTCTTGTTTCTCACTGAGGTGCCTTATTAGGAGCACCTGGCATCATAAGCCTCTAATGGGAACCAGCGCTCTCCTCCTGCGTGACCAGTGACAAGTCGCCCTGTCAGCCGGAGCTTGCCGTGCGAGGAAGTTCTTATTAGCTTTATGGTCAGGAGGGCTTGTCCTGTTCAGGAAATGAATGTTGCCGCTAAAGGTCCTCGGCCCTGACCCCGGCGGTGTAACCTGTGCGGGCTGGGGAGACTCACTCAGGATGCTTGGGATTGCAGCCCCTCTCTGGTTCTCGTCATATGTAAAAAGGGGATCATTGTGGTGTGGTGCAGCCTTGAACTTTTGATTTATGCGGTGAGGGTAACTTAACCCTTTCTGAGCCCGGAGGGCTATGTAGTCATAGGACCCAGGGTGTGCATCCATGCATGTGTGAGCCCATGTGTGTGGGCATGCATGTTTGTGTGTGAGTATGTGCGTGCTTGTTTGTGCACCTGTGTGCACATACGAGGTTAAGAAGACACACTGCATACCAATGGGTTATTAATGGGAGGGAGTGTTTCAGGGTCTCTTTCTCTTTCTCTCTCTTCTAAATTCCCTATAGTGGTTGGCTGCGTGGTGAGTGGAGAGAGCATGGGGTCTGGAAGTGAGGTTGAGCCTGAATCCGCGCTCTTCTGGATGCTGGTGGACAGGGCAGGGTTCCTAGCCACTTGCATCTGGGTCAGCAGGAGGAAGTTAGGACCGTGCCATTTGGCATGGTGCTATCCTTGTCAGTGGGATCATGGTGCACACAGCATAAAACAGTTAGCCAGTGTTGGGTGCTAGCATGACCCTGGATTGCTGATTTGAAAAGTACATGAGACTCTCTTTAATGTTTTCTTTATGAACTCAAATTTACAGAGTTAAAGAGTGTGTGTGTGTTTCTTTCAACATATCCAATGTTCCCCCAAACCCCATCATAGCTCCAAGCCCTCAAAGCAAGCCCTCTCTGGTTGCCGTACTGCCCCCCCCCGCCCAATGTCTGAGGGAGTGTTTCTAAATGTGACTTTTGCTGAGAACAGTGGCGTCTGACCTTATTCTTAAGGAAAACTTCTGCCTGCCTCTTTTTTTGAGAAAAGATGTTTGTGAGTTGTCCAGTCAATGGATGTTCTACTTGGTCGCTGCTGGTTCAAAGTCCCCTGGTGACAAAGGAGCGAGCTGCACCTTCAGGGGGAACTTGTGGCATATGGCCTAGAAAAGAGGGGTCAGTGTAGGCAAAGGCCTCCTTGGGAACAGACCTGTCTCTGTGTTTGTAGCATCGTTGATGGCAGCTCACAGAAAAATACAAATAAGAGCTTTTCAGATTGTGCAGTTAGGGACAAAGAGAGATGGCAGACTGCTCAGTCAGGTTGAGACCATTAAGCCCAGAGTTTGGAAAGCAAGGACATGGACCCGTTTCAGGGTGCATACCCTGGGGGCAAACCTCGACGTCCTCTTAGATTTTTCTCCTTCCTTCGCATATCAAAACTGCGCACCTCTCAAGTGAGTCATTGCTGCGCAGCTCAGAGCGGGTGGAAGCTGCTTCGATGGCGCTGGCCACATTAGGAATTGGAAATCCTCAGAGCCAAAGGGAAACCGTGACAGTTGTCCTCTAAGCTGATCTGCTAAATCAAGGCTCAGCTAACAGTTGTGAATCTGCCTCCCCACATCCCACCCTCCAGCCCCCGCTCCCTTGCCAGAAGGGCTGAACATGGTACCTAAATGCAAGGGGGAGCTAAATCAAGTGACTCTAAAAACACTTCTTTCCTTGAAGTTCCGTGTGGGAAAACCGACTGGGCTTGTGAGGGCTATAGACTCTGTGGGACTTCCAGCACAGTGGATTTTCAGGGCCACCATTCACTTTTTCATAATTATCTTCTGTTTTACTTTCGTGTCCTGACAGCTATAAGAGATGTGGGTTTTTTCCCCTGTTTTCCAAGTCACAGATAAATACCACCTCCCCCAAGCCAGATTCAGTGGTGTGTGTGGGGTGCAGACCAGAACACATCTTGGCATTCCTTGTTGCAAAAGTGAAAAATATCTCTGTTTGCAGTTAATTTTAGTGGCAAGCAGATCATGTTAACTGGGTGTAATTACTTCCAGATATGGCCGAGGGTTTTGTGTGTTGAGATGAAGGGCCTGGTAAGTGCTCACTTCCTGTGTAAATTAGCCTCTTCCATTCTGTCTTTCATTCTGGCCAGTCCTGGATTGTGTCATTCTCCCGCTAGCCCTGGGGGTGAGATGGCTTGCTCTATCCCTTTGAGCGCAATTCTTTTGTCACCTAGAGACACTAGCCTCTCTGAGTTTGCACTTGGAGTAAGAAACCTTTGAAAAGGCTCTGACTGGTGTCCCGGCTGCTTCTGTCACACAGATTGGCCTGAGAGCATCTTCCAGTCATGTGGACTGCATCTTAGAAATCAGTACTTGTGTGCGTGCATGCATGCATGCGTGTGCATGTGTGTGTACACATATGTGTGTGAGTACAGGTGTATATGAATTTGTTTATGGGTACATGTATGTGTGGGTGCGTGTCAGATGTTAGCCAAGGGTTCCTCCCCATTTATTTATTTATTTATTCTCAATGGCATGGAAATTGCTGATTGGGTGATTAGAATGGGCATACAGCAAGCCCGAGGGATTTGTCTGACCCCACCTCCCCGTGCTGGGACTCTAAGGGTTCATCACCACATCCAGCGTTCTCCTGGTGATAGAGCTCAAATCTCCATTCTTGCACAGCAAGCAATTTTTGACTGAGCTATCACCCTGCCCCCCTTATTTTTAATAGATTTGTGTGTGTGTGTGTGTGTGTGTGTCACAACCCTCTCCATACCCACTTTGTAAATCCACCCCCTCCCCCCACCATCTGTCTGTCTGTTAGGGACTCACTGTGTATCTCTGGCTGCCCTGGGATTCACTGTGAAGACCAGGATGACTTATAACTCAACCTGCTTTTGTCTCTTGAGTGTTAGGATTAAAGGTGTGCTCTGTCATGGCCAGCAGAACCTTAATCCTTTTATTTTCTACCTTAGCAAGCAGGGCACGTGACAATGATCAGGAATCTCAGAAAAAAATGATATGGTTTTTGGCAGACAGTGAAGCTGTAGTAATAAAGAGAACTTATATAAGTCCCTTGCAAAGTCACCAATCTTGACAAAACAGGGGGGACCCTGCCAGAAAGGGAGGAGAAAACCCACCTGAGCAGTTTCTGCCAAGTTGTCTGGGTCCCCAGAATTGGAATGGAGGAAAAGAACATTCGATTCAAGCTCTCCTAAACACGGCTTCTGCTCTGTGGCCAGCATTCTTGGTGCTATTTGCATAAGAGGTGACTGTTTATCATCCTGCATCAGCTCTGCTGATAACCCTTGTGGTCTGTGGAACAATCTACTAGGAGTAGATGGCTTGATAAGGGCCACCTATCTCAGTCTGTGAAGATAAACTGTAGGGGTCAGGTGAGGGGTGGTGAGGTAGGCAGCAGGGACCAGCGGAGGTTGTCAGATGGTGTGCAGTTGCAGGGAAGAGCTTGAAGAAAGAGATGGCGGTCACATTGATCTCATGATGTCCCAGCTTCCTGCCCTCACCTCCTGTCCCCCTGCTTCAAGGGAACAGTTAGAGACTCAGGTTCATGCTCAGATCAGAGAGGGGAGCTATCGGCCACTTTTGCCTCTTAACTCTCCTACAGTCTCTTCCCAGTTTTAAAAGCGTGGGGCTTACTAAACATGTCGGTTTGAGCCCCTGTACCCACCCCCAATATGCCTCTCTTGCTGAAACAAAGTATCTAGGTAAAGGAAAAACTTCTGACCCTAACCCTGGTCAATAAGCTGCCTGATAGTCAAACAAAAGCGTTTGGACTGGCTGCTAAAGGCAGGTACCCAACTGATAGCTTTGTTTTGATGTCCTTGCAGTGTTTGCAGATCACAAAGTGGGCTATTTAGAGCAGGGGGTATCCACCGGCAGCCTTACTGGGAAGCACAAAGTCCAAGAGATGCTGAGATAGAGTAGTGCAGTCGGGCATCAGGCATACGTGGGGGCACTGAGTTCCTCTCAAAAGAAAGGGTTTCTGGAAGGTGGTGGCAGTGTTAATTTTTAGTCACTGTTGAGTTGGTGACAAGAATGAAGGCTTTAGAAAGAGGTACAATGGCTGGGAAGCCAAGCCACCATAACATGGCTTCTATTCGCTAGCTATGTGCCTTGGACAAGCTGCATGGGCCCTCTTTGTCTATGGCTTTGAGGGTGTGTTATGTTTCAAATGCTCAGTTCAGTGCTGCTGTTTTGACCCAAAGGAGAGGCTAGGATAGGAATCCCTGCTAACACAGGGCTAAATGGTGTCAGCCCTGTTTTAGCAGCCAGCAAGTGAGATCATAGGAGATCGTGCAAGTGCATCAGGAATCTAAAGTTCCCCACTTGGGCTGGGGCTGGAGCTCATGGTTGTATAGCATACACGAAACCCTGGGTTTGATTCCCCAGAATTCCATAAGCCCCAGTACGGTGGCTCCTGGCTGTAGTCCTGGCATGTGGGAGATGGAGAGAGACAGATGAGAAGCTCACACCCAGCCTCAGGTTACATAGTGAGTTTGAGGCCAGCCTGGGCTACATTAAATCGTGCCTCAGAACAATAACAACCCCCCCAAAACAAAACAAAACAAAAAACAAAATAAAAAACCAAAACAACAAAACCCCCAAACAACAACAAAGGAAGCAAGCAAGCAAGCAACTAAATAAAGATGTGTCCATAGAAAGCAGCTATTGTAAAGAGGCCATATTTATTACAAAAGTCTCTTTAATGAACCAGTGTTGCTGCCACCCCTGATGTTGGGGACATCTCTAGGACTTTTCAGAAGTTTACACTACATTCTTTTGCCTTTCCTTTGGGAGGGGAATTGATGACTGGAAATTTTGTGGGTGATGAGTGTGGGTGTGGGGTTGCCTGGGAAGACAGGACCTAGAAGGAGCTCAGCTCCTCGCTGCCCCCCCAGCATGAGTACTGACTTCACTTCTCAACTAGGAAGTGAATGAGTCCAAAGGGCCTATGACTTCAGCTGCTGTGGCTGGAATTCCAGTGAGGCAGCCTCCATTGTGATGACCTGGCCTGGCCAAGACCTCTCTGACTGTTGTAGTGTTTCTGCGTTCATGGTGCAGCCTCCTGTGAGGTTAGGGTCTTTGAAAGTCACATTAAATCACCACACACAACACACGCACACACGCACACACGCACACACGCACACATGCACACATGCATATGAATGCGTTTGCACACGTGAGCACACACCCACACGCAACTTGGGTATCACCAAATAATAAAGGTCATAGTTGGGCAGCATAAGTTAAGATTTGACTAAGATATCCTAAGGGAGGTACAGAGCCTGCTTTGGAATCCAGATTGTACCTACTGAAAAGGCTACAGAAGACTAAGAAGCATGTGTGTTTAAATTCTAGGCTGGTACCCAGCACAAACTCTATGGTCTCAGTTCCCTTTCCTAACAGTGTTATTGTCCTAAGCCCTTGAGGTCATGGAGTGGTGCAGGGAGCTGTTTGCTTCCTCTCTGCCCTGTGGGTGGAAAGCAGTCCTTCTGAAAGCACCTAAGGGCTGATTGGTTGTCCTGCCTAGCTTTATAGTGGCCCAGCAGCCTGGCTGGGCAGGGCCTGTGCTGGGCCTCTGTGCCCCTCCTTTTGCATTATTTATAGTAAACTCCATGAGCACAGAGTGCTAAAGAGGAAGGGTGAGTCACCCATTTTATGTCACCATCGATGACATAAAAAACAAGCAAAATGCTTACTGTGTGTTTTATGCAGTATTTCAGGGCAGGTTGTGCTAATTTGAACACTCCCAAACTGGATCTGTGAAGGTATCCACGTGTGGGGGAAAGTTCAAGTTCAAGCTAGTTATTGAAAATCTGCTTCCTCGTCTGCCCACTTTCCTCTGCTGCCCTCCGATCCCTCTTCAGGCTCCACCAGGCTCACTTGGTGTGGGTCACCTGTATTTTGGGAAGGTTAAGGAACAGTATGGGGGTGTTAAATTGTGGCTCATCTCTGTTCCTATTCTTTCCTGCCGCTGAGGAAGACGCCCCACTTGCTTTATGCATGGGGTATTCGGGTGTTTGGGGGTGACAGTATCGTGATAGAATGTTAGGGTTGCCAGGGTCTTGGGGAGCCTCTATTTTGAAACATTCCTTTAGGGAGGTGCTCCTGGAGTTCTAGGGAGGTTCTGTGATTTACCCAAGACCACACAGCATGCTAGTGGCCAGACTAAGATTAGAAAGTGGGGCTGTTACTCTCCGTCTACTTCCATTACTTCTTAGCGATCCTGCCAAGGACTGCCCAGGCCTGTTCCCCACTTCCTCCACACTGGAATCTAACTTGAGAACTATTTCAGACCTTTGTCACCGAGAAGGGGTCAGGTGAGTTTTGGCACAGGGACTTGAATCCCTCCCACACACCCCTTTTCTGTCAGCCTGGGTTGTCAAATGTCCGTCGAGACTCTCGGATGTGAGGGTAATGTCTGTGTTAGGGGGCTGGGAACACACAGACTGCTAAAATCCGGAGCTCACCGCTGAGCTTAGAATTTTAGTGGAGTTCAAACCCTGCATGTAGTGGTGCCTGTGACTGAGTGGAAGGCGGTGGAACAATGGCACAGCCTAGGTACGCACAGTCGGATGACTCATTTTCCCCTGGAGGTACTTTGTAAACGTGTCCTGAGTTCATTTGTGATTGGCACTGAGGTGGACCTTACTAATGGGTGAGAGATAGCCACCTAGTAGCCCTACCCCCCCACCCTATAACTCTTGTATGGTGAAAATAGGCGGTGCCAGGATCCTTAATAGAGTGGCATTTGAGGGGGCCGCTGAAGGACAAGTTGAGTTTGGGGCATGGTGGCTCATACCTGTGGCCACGGTGGGAGGAGACCCAGGCTACTGAGTGCAACCCTGTTTCAACCACGTCTTCAGACCCAAAAGTCAGATTTGTTTTGTTTTGAGGCAGGGTTTCTCTGGTTAGCCCTGGCTGTCCTGGAACTTGTTGTATAGACCAGATTGTCCTTGAACTCAGAGCTCTGCCTGCCTCTGCCTCCCCAGTGCTAGATTAAAGGAGTGTGCCACCACGTCTGGCATCTATAAGTAGGATCTGAAGATGAAATCAGAAAGTGGGAACATGTGGTCTGACCCGGGAGACAGAGGAGGAAGTCACTCATCTGCCAGGGCTGGGGTCATCTGTGCTGGAATGGTCACTTGACATGCCCTGGGGCTGCCCTAAGTGTTGGGATGGGCCTAAAGAAGGCACAGTGTGTCCATAATAACAGAGGGGCTGGACGCTCAGTAAAGCCTAAATTCAGATTCTTACCCTTGCCGACATCATGGCCAGAAACCCGTGTACTGTGGCCACTTTGTCCCCTCAGTGAAGGATTCTGAGGATTTCTGGGCATGACCTTAGCATCCACTACACAGGACAGGGAGCAGTGTAACTGTTCGATAAATGTAACTATCACTCAGTTTTGGGCTAACTGGGAACCTTGGAAACTGTTTTGAGAAGGAGCCTGGCCAGAACCCCACAACGATGTCACTTCCCCTGAACATGCTTTTTACTGTCCCCAGCCTCTTTCCTGTCTTCTAGCCATGGTCTGAAAAGGTACTCTGAGGGTGGTTGACTACCCTTAAAGAGACTTCCTCCCCATGTCTCGTATCTGGCACTCCAACAGCGAGAAATAAAATAGACCCTCGTCACCTCATGTCTGTGGGCAGAGAGCCAAGGAGAGGAGCTGTGAGGAAGAGAAGCTTCAGCCTGCAGGGTCAGAGACGTGGCACCATGGCACTACCCATCTGTCTTTTAATAGAAATGTGAGGGCCCAAAGGGAGCCTAACGGTCAAGCCTCTGTTCTCGCCTACACTGCCAGCAGGGGCAGAGCAGGAGGCTGTCTTTAACAGGCCCTTCTGGGCTGTGGTTGTCACACCATGCAATGTCTGCAAACCGACAGTGGCCAGGGGAGATAAGGGCCCCCCGTTGTGTAATGAGGGCCGTGGGCTGTTTGCCCGATGGATCTGGCCCCTGGGTAACTGCTAACCTCAACGGAGGGGCGGCTGGCTTGGCAGCGCCCAGGCCCCTCGCCGGCTTGCTGGGGCCTTTTTGTGGTTGGGTAAAGGAAGCTCATGTAGGCCGCCTGCAGTGTGGAGGCCTGGCCCACGGGGCTGGCATGCCTTGCTTTTCTCTCTTCTTTGTCTTTTTTGTTGTTGATGTTGAGAGAGAGAGAGAGAGAGAGAGAGAGAGAGAGAGAGAGAGAGAGAGACCCAAAGAGGGACACAGTCTTTCTGGGCATCTCCTACTTCATTTTAGTAGAAAATAAAATGAATGTTGCCTCAGTGGGAGCCTCATGGGCCCTGAGTCCTTGAAACTTAGGAACCCTGGCTAGAAAAGAAACATGGGTGAAGTTTCTAGAAGCTAGCAGATGCTTGTAGGAGCAGCAGAGGGGGCTGTGTTGCTGTTTCCCCTCTCTTTCCAACCCTGGATGGATGCTTAGGTGAACACCAGGTTGTGTCCTTTAACTTTCAGAAGTGACAAGGTCCCTGGTGTCTCCTGATTATCTGAGATGGGCAGTGGCTGAATAGGGCTATGTGTTTCTGTCTATAACCTGCTCCATATCCCCATCGGGAAAGTTTTATGGGTCTCTAAGCAACTTGCTCCATTTCCAGGGTTCTTAATGCACTCTAGAAATTCTTCCTGGGAGGGGGCCGTAGGGACTCAGCCAAAGGCCCTGGCTGTATTTTGTAAGGTGGCTTTGCATGTTTCCTATGGAGGCAGTGATTCCCTTAAACCATGATTTCAGTTCCCCTTGTTACCCTTACAACCCTCTTCTAAATATCTGAATTTGTAAAACTTTTTCTGGTTGCATCAGGATGGCTCTCTTCAGTGACGTAACCAGGTGGATTTGCCTAGTTGAGAGAGGAACTAGACTCTCACCTCCATTGTTGAACACATGAGGCTTACATTAATATCCGTCCCGAGAATCTCGTTCCTGTTATTGGTACTATGTGCTCTTGGTTATCTCTGAGCTGTTTGGTTGATCTCCAAGGCTTAGGTGATTTTTTTTCCCAGAGAGGATAGGCATGTTTTGTCTTTTGCCATTAACTTGAGTGCATAGTCCCTTTAGTTTGCAGGTTGCTTTGTGCCCCCTGTAGGGTTCTGGCTGAGGGATGGGCAGGAACAGGAAGGTGGTGATTTAAAGCCTTCAGAGGCAGTGACTCATATTGATTTTAGCTTATCTGACCCCTTAGCTTGAGGCTGCCCTTCCCTCAGTGTCCAGCTTGGCTGTGAGTTAGAGCAACTGAGAAATGTAACGTATGCCAGCCTTTCCCTTGCGTTAATTAAGGCTGAGAAATCCATTATTTAGAGAGATCCCAACACTCGGAGGAAGGCTCTAGAGCTTGCTACAGAGATCTGTAGCTGAAATCTGCGGCCAGCTGGAAGATGCCCAGGTAGCAGGTAGCGGTTGAACAGGGGAGGGGTGTTGGGAAGTAGTAGAAGAGGCAGGTGCCTGCTGAGGTGGGCAGGGAGCCCCTGGCTCTTCCCCTACTCACAGTGCCGTCTTCATTTTACACCGTCTCCCTGATTTCATTTCAAATACTCATCAAGATCCACTCAGGGCTGGCTGTGGTGGCACATGCCTTTAATCCCTGCAATGAGGAGACAGAAGCCGGTGGATCTCTGTGAGTTCTAGTTCTGTTTGGTCTACAGAACCAGATTCAGGACAGCCAGGACAAGATAGAAAAACCCTGTCTTGAAAAACTGAAAATCAGCCCAACAGAAACCCACTCAGAAATGGTCACTCTTTGTTTGAAGAACTTACTAAGACAGGGAGGACTAAGCCATGGATATTCAAGCCAAAAACCATTTATTGAGCACTTACTGTATGCGAAGTGGTTGCTCATGCTGTGGAGACCAAAAAAAAAGGCCTAAGCTAGAACCCGGAGCAAGACAACAAAGACATCTGTGTGCGTTTGTGGTGTGTATTCATGCCTCTGGGCATGTGCTCAACTATCGTGTGAGTGAGACGGGGAGAGCAGAGGAGAAGGAGAGGAGCACCGTGCTGATGGGGCTTCGTGGAACAGGTGACACCTGGCTGGCCCTTGGAGGATACAGCTAGGCTTTGGTCAAGCACTCTCCTCAGTAGCTGCCATTTGTAGTTAGGGGGGCCCAGAGGTGTGGCAATGTGAGAGCGGAGCTAGGGCCACTCCACAGCAGTGCAAACGCCGTCTCGGGTCTCTGGAGAGCAGGCTTTGGATCGAAAGACTTTCTGTGAATGGTAATCATTTCCCTCCATCACCTCGTGGCCACCTGGAGCACCCCCCTCTCCGTATCTGTCCCGTTCAGCTTTCAAGACCTGTTCCAGGCCGGCTCTTCTGAGCAGTGCCACTGCCCGGGAGCTAGGGGCCTTCCTCCTCTCTGTTTCTGGGAACAGCTGGAGCTTATGACATCCGCCTGTGAGCTCGGCTGCCTTAGTAACCTGTCAGAGTGGCCTGCTTTCTGCACAGGAGAATGTGTCTGTGAAGACAGCAATCGAGGTTGGTCCCTCGCTACTTATGCTCCCTGGCAATGGCATGCAGATCATAGAGTAAACACTCAGCAAACAGTGATGCTCGGACCTACTTTCCCCGTAACACATTTCTTTTCTGCGAATTCAGATTTCTAGAATCACATGGTGCAGTACTTAATTAACTGACGATGTTGATGCTGTTCTTTCAAAGGTGACTGCTGACCTCTGCTGTGAGCCTCTTGCTCCTTCCTCCACTTCCCTAGTATTCCTTTAAACCCTCTCCCTAGGTACAGGGCAGTCTCATACAGGGAACTCTGACCTCTGGGACACTCCTAGGTCATCTCCTTTCTAAGAGGCCATCTCTGGGGTCCCTAGAGTCCATTCCTCCAGGCATGAAATTCCTGTGCATCCCTAATCTGGAAATCTGAAACTTTGTAAACTCCTAAAAGCAAAGGATCTCAGATTTCAGATCAGAGATGCTCAGCCTGTAGGGCTGAAAGCACCTGTTCCAAATCCCAAAGAGCCCTGGGGTCCGGAATGGTGACGTGTCTCTGTGGGTCAGTGTGCTTTCTACCAAGGTTGACAACTTGAGTTCAATTCCTGGGACTAACATAATGGAAGGAGCAAACCAGCTCCTTGCAAGTTATCCTCGGACCTCCACATACATGCTGTGACACACACACTCCCACCAAAAAGAAAGAATGAATGTTGAGTGAATATAGAACTCTTCAGAATCTGAAGCACTCTGGTCCCAAGCATTTCTTGAAAGGAGGAAGGTGGAGTGCTCTCAGTGTGTCACTAGGTGCTGAAGGAGACCTGTTCCTCAGAATGAGGGTGCTTCTCAAGGGAATGTCTCTTTGTCTCCCTTCTCTCCACAGTTCTCTTCCTTGGCAGTCCTGTGGTCTCTTTGAGTGCCTCTCTAATGCTGACTGCTGGAAATCTAATCTCCTAGTATTAGTTGTTGTTTTCCATGCAGTGTGTGTGTGTGTGTGTGTGTGTGTGTGTGTGTGTGTGT
>LOJH01012208.1:0-15728 GCA_001685095.1 Ellobius talpinus
AAGGGGAGCCTGGGCACAAGCTGGGATGGGATAGGAAGAGAGAGGTAGTAGCCATGGAGAGAAGCCCCTGCAGAATGACCAGAGAGGTTAAGGGATTGAGCAATGTTTGTGCTCCCTTTTTGCGGCTTCTGCTGGCCAGTCATAAACACACTCACCCCTCTGATGGATCTTCTGGTACAGGATCAGGGCCCCTTGCTGGCCAGGGACCTCGCAGACTATGACACATCATTGTGTTTTGCAGAAGTTCCTGAGACAATAACAGTGTCTGCTCAGTCATAGTCAACTTTGAACATAAACAGCCCCTGAAATTCAGGAATTATTATGCAGCTGAATGCCCTTTCCAATAAACCACATTTTAATTTCCTCAAACAAAATTCATTATTTGTGGATGACTGTTAACATAGTTTGTCAGCATGCAATTTGGGCTTGCTGTTTTTTATTCAAAGCTTATATTTAATATTTTCTATGCATCATTTGTAACTGTATTTATAAAATAAAGAGGGAAAAATAAAATAAAACATACACATTTGGATTCAATTTTTATATCTTCAGGTTTGTAACCTTCTTGTCTCCTGTGAGTCATTTAAATACTTTGAACTTTCATGAGTATGACAATAAACTGTCCCCCCACACCCAAAGCAAAGGACCATTGTAAGAGTTAATGTTTTAAGATGAACATGAACTTACTATTGTCTCATAATATGCTTTACTTTCTGCTCCAAATGCCAAGGTTTCATCTGGCAGTTTAGCTCTGTGGTTGCGAATGAGTTTGGGAGCCCTCAGATGGGCTTTCAAACACTATATGCTTCTCATGCAACCCTGTGGAAATTCCTCAGTGAGTCAAACCTTGATGTCCAAATAGACTTCATGCTTACTTCTGAGTCCAAATTAGATGAAGCATATCAAACACTTGGAATACAGTCTAAGAAACTGCAGCTGTTTTAATTATTTTTAGTAGACCTGAGAATAGTTACACAATCTTCAGCAATATCCAGTCCCAGCTCTCTAAGCAGCATCCAGTGAAGGGTAAAATTAGTCTTCTCCTCATCCCTAGTTCCTCTTCAGTACCTAAATTTGTTTACAGTGATTCTCAGGCGTCAATACATGGGACTGTTAATTTGAAAAAAATCCTGAGATATACTTTTCAATTTTTTTGCAAATTAAAAACAGTTAATAGGCTGATGAGACTGCTCTTTTGGAGGAAACTGCTGATAGCTACTGAAATAGGGGTACTTTGTACCTATGGGGGAGTGGGCCTTGCTCCTGTCATAATAGCTACATCTTAAAAGATACTCTGAAGGGAATTAGTGATCACTGTCATGTTGGCTATTAGTGGCAGTTTGACATAGATACATAGAGACAACTTTATTTATGACTGTAGTCCAGTGATTCTCAACCTTCTTAATGCTATGACCCTTTAATACAGTTCTTCATGTTGTGGAAATACACAACCATAAAATTATTTTTATTGCCACTTAATAACTGTAATTTTACTACTATTATAAATTGCAATGTAAATATCTGTGTTTTCTGATGGTCTTAGGCGACACCTATGAAAAGGTCCTTTGAACTCCAAAAGAAGTTGTGAACTGCAGGTTGACAACCACTGCTCTAGGTCCTAACCTAATTACTTTTGTGAAACTTCAGTCCCCCAGGAATGAATGACAGTCATATACAGTCTCAAACTTTGAAGACCAATGCATTGAAACTCAATGAAAGAAGTGGGGAAAAGTCTATAACTATTGGTTCATCATGAGTTGTGTGTATGTGTGTGTGTGAGTATGTGTGTGTGTGTGTGTGTATGCTCTGCAAGAATATTTGCTGTGGCAGACACAAAGATGTCCTTTTAGATCCAACTCCAATTAATTACTTGCTACCCTGATATAAGATGTGTATTCAACAAATACTTCTAGCTCTCAGCAACTTTAATGTCTGAGAACCCCTTCATCTGCCTGGAGTTGTCTTGTTTCATCTCCCATTATTTCAGAAATCTCATGTTATGTTCCAAATCTCTATTCTAATGCTATCACTGCACTGGATGGCTAAGATCACCCTAGACTCTGCCAGGTTCATACCACAGTTGCAGTTCTTTCTAGACTTCTACTTCCCTTTGTTCCTTCCATAGATGCTGATCTCGAGCCATTTAGCTTACATTCATGCTCCCATCCAGCATCTGCTCCCTGAGAATTCATCACTCAGCCTAAAACATGGTATTGAGGGTGACTGAAAATAACAAGAGAGAAAAGGGAATTTGGACCTGGGCAACTAATAGTTAAGATAACATGGTATCCCAGAAGGGGTGGTAAGTTAAGACCAACCAACCCCAGCACAAAGTATTCCAATTGGTACAGTTTTGATGTGTGGTTAATTGGAGGAGTACAGGGTTTGAAGGACGTGTGCAACTGAAGAGGAAGTTGGAAGCATTAAAACAAGGGAGCAAAGATAGAAATATTAGGTGGTCACTGCTAAGCCCCACTGCTTTTACCTCATAATGAGAAGGAACTCAAGGGCCAACTGGAAGCAAAATTGAGATATAAGATAGAAGGCCACTTCAATTGCATATAAAATATGAGTTAAAAGGAAAATCATATAATTTAGCAGGATTATAAAATCAAAGATCATAAGTCTAAGGCTTATTAGTCAAAGTGCATAAACTTCAGACAGAGCTAAATGTATAAATAAAGACAAATATGATATGTCAAGATTAGGTTTCTATTTGGAAGACAAAACAAAACCCTGACATTCAAGGAAGTCTGCATGGATGTGCTCGGTTTTATAGCCCAGATTCCTTGGGAAGGAGATCCAGAGATCTGCCAAATTAGTAAAACTTTAGATGTCTGTTGGCTACATAAGAGCCCAAATACTTAACTTTTGTATTTCTACGGCCTACAGTGAAGAAAGAAACAAAATACCTCTTTGTGCTTTGGAGACAGCATCTGGTTCAATAGAGATTATGGTTTAACTAATGTACCATGCAACTGTTTGCATGTGCTAAAGGAAGGGTACAGCTGCCTTAGACAGAGGCTGTTTTGTAAGCAGTTCTGTACTTTGGACAGTTTAATCACTGATTTCAGCTTCAGAATTGTGGGTAAAAGGCACTGTTTATGGTCTAAGATTGGAAGGTTAGGAGTGAAGAGGTGAGATACATAGAGAGACACATCATTATTAACAGAAACTTTGCAACTGAATAATTCATACATTAAAATGATATTGGCAAGTAATCAGAGCATAGCTTCAGGGATAGTATTGGTAACCTTATAAGACGATACCAGGAAGATACAGTTTCTTTCTCTCTGCTACATGAAGATATAGTGGGAAGTTGGTGATCTAGAGCCCTAGAAGGGAACCTTCACTAGTGTGGCTAAATTGGTATTCTGGCTTACATGCCTGGGGGGGCATAAATTTCTATTGCTTGTAATTCACCTACTCAATGATGATTTGTTACAAAGAATTTATTTGGATAAGACACCCTCATACACAGGGAGTATTCCTAGAACTCTAGTGGCTGCATGAAGCTGCAAATGACAGAAATCTACACACACTGCAATTTCCCACCACATAATGCAGCTATGCAGCTACAAGCTTAAATGTCTTGTGCTTAACAATCATCTCTCATTATTCAAGAACTTGAATTGCAATAACATTAGTGAGCACAAGGGTCATGTAAGGCAAGGCAATTCACCTTGCTGTAGAGGATTTATAAATATAGATCCATTCCTACAAGATCATCCGGCTTATGTGTTTGTTTCTTTATTTTAATTAGATACCATCACACTGACTTGACATGTCAAAGTACAGTTGAAATGCCAGTTGTTAGGCAGTTGTTAGGTAATTCTTAGTATGGATTGAGGGCACGAGCCTTTGATTTAGTATGTGATTTGAATCAGGACTCTTTGTATGGCCCTGTTCACTATTAGAAAGAAGTTATATATTTCAGAATCAGTGTTAGATGAAAAGAAACCCACATTTTCCTGACTTGTCTTCACTCACTGTTTCCTAGTCACAGGTTTGGAACCCCCCTAAAAGTTATACACTATTTAGTGGTCCACTAGGGTGACTTAAGAACTTAGCTTAGTAAAGCTCTTTTACTCAACCCTGTTCTTCATTGACGCAGAGTATACAGATGAATGTCAGTAGTGGTGAGTAGCGTGTGGGAAGGCATACAGGGGAAATATTTCTCATTTCCTTCCTCTGGTAGATTCTTAAGAACAGTAATTCTTTTAGACATGATGTATAGCAATATTCATTGACTTTAGCCACACAGCAATAGTCACCTGAGCCCACAGAATGCTTCTTGGAGGTTGGTCACATAGATGTGTCTGGTAGTCCATGCAACTTGCTTTATTTCCCATTCTTTCCAGAAAATGAGTGGTAGCGTTTGACCCAAAGCCACAACTATAAATAGGATGAAAAATGTAGATTATCTAACTAGGTCCAAGGCTCTTTCCATAATTGTCAACATGCACTGCTTAAATTACTCAAAGTCCCAGGTAACAAAGATGCTTTTTCTAGACAGAATGTCCCAAGGGCATAGAGATTAAGTCTTGAAAATCAGAAACAGAGGACCAACTCTTCTTGACTGGGGTTGATCCTCTACTGAACACTACTCTTATCATTTGTGGGCTGTTCATGTTTAGACAGCCTGGCTCCAAATGGATCACTCTTCACAAATAGCACTAAAAGAGTCTACTGAAATGTAAGGAATTTTGGCATTAGTTTGAGACTTGAGATAGCTTTGGATTTCTAGAGGGCAGGGAGGCAGAAAGGGGTGGCTACATTGTCTTAAAAGCAATTGCATCTGGAGATCAAGAAGTGCCAGGGCTATTGACTCCTACTGGGAGCCGAAGACAATATATACAAAGCCAAGGCAATCCATGTGTATGTGTTTCTTGCTTCTAGGCACAATTTTGACTGTTATTGAGCAAGGTAGAAAATTCAGCCCAAGAAATCAATGAATATCATAGATTCAGGATGTTTTGTTTATGACAATGAATTATCAGCTCATAGCAGAATAGGTATTAGTTTCAGTGAAGGAAAATCAAAAGGAAACAAACTGGAATAGACTGTGAATGAGGAAGAATGGCTTATCACCTGGAGAAAAATTGCAAGAGTGTTTGTAAAAGTTTTTGGAGACACTGTTTTTTTTTACATTCCCCATAGGAACTTGTTTCTGGAGAAGCTATTTTCTATGTGTATATGTAGAAGTGGGTGTGAGAGAATTAACAGGTAGACTCTGGTAGTCCTGAAATACCCCAGAAAGGAAGAAAGTTCTGTGTAAATTCAGGGTGAGTGGGACTGAGAGTCCCTCGAGGTCTACCTCAGCTGCACAGCTGTCTTGGCTGGGCTGTACCTCACCCGCTGCAACCATGACACCCACTTGCCTAATGACAAACACTGACAGAATTTACCACCTTAGGACGCTGATGGAAAAGATGTTCTCCTCAGTGCTGTCTGAAAGTTGAAGATTTCTTGAACCTTGTCAGTTTTCTTTTCTCACTCTAGTCCTGCCTTCCTGTCTTCTCTTCATAGAACCTGATTTCCAGTAAATATCTTCACTTGGAACTCTATAGTGTCTGTTGCTGGTGAAGGATCTAACTCATGACATGATTGAAACGTCGGAGGACAAGGGCTTTCTGGAAAAGCCATGCATGCGTTCAAAGAAACACATTACTGCGGTGGTTGAAAACTAACATGCATTTAATAATTACTCTTCATGTAATCTTCTATGCTTTTGTTTAGATGTTCAAGAAGGCCATATCTGGACATGTAGCCATTCCTGACCTTTAATATCAGTTTTATTGTTAAAATATCATGTCTTGTTTTAATACTTCCAAACTATTACACTGTATAATTTATTTCTAACTACAATTTAATTTCTTCTAAAAGTCTCTGTCTGTTTTTATAGTTTTAATAAATGTTGGCCAAAACTTTTGGATTTAAAATGTGTTGATATTACTTGTGGTTTAGTCATTCATACTCAATAGACAGGACTTGTTCGTTGATGCAACTTTAATGACTGACAAATAATTATTTTTTCCAGTATTATCTTGAACAAAAGGGAACTATAGATTCATAGTGTTTGGTTATGAAGAGGATTTCTTTTAAAGAGAAAGATTGGAAACAGTAGATCTGAGTGTAGTGACACAGACCTTAAATCGCAACACTCTGGAAGCTGAGACAGGCAGATCTCTGTGAGATCCAATCCAGCCTTAGCTAAATAGCAAACTCCAGACCAGCCAGGTTATATTATATAGAGAAATCTGTCTCATAAAGGAAAAAAATTATTGAGAACACTTTGTAACATCATAAATAAAATATTTAATTTGAGTCAAAAAATACTCAAAATTCTAAAACCTATACAGTGGATATAAAATTAAATATGGAAAAATTGAAGAATATGTAAATTCAGATATACTAATAATAACCAAGTAGGAAACAGTTTAGTGAGAAGGGCTATGAGTCCTCAAATACAGAACTGGTGACATTTTCTAAAGTTTCAGTATTTTATATAGTTTATAATTATCTTCAAATTATTGTCATGCAGAGGCAGAAAACAATAAGGAAATCTCTACTTTGCAGAAATTTCTCCAATTTTACAAAGAAGGCAACTTTGACTTGCTTCAGTTATATATATATATAATGGATTAATAGTTAATGAGCATTGTTGTACTTGGGACTGTGCTAAAATTTCTGTTGAACCAAAATGAGAAAAGGAGACAAAAGTAGGCTGAATTTTTTTAATGGTAAAGATAGCATGACAATTGTCCACATAAAAATCCTTCTTGATGCAATGTAGAAGATAAAAACCTTATGAAGTGGCTCTTTATTTAAGGGCACATAGGTGATATTCTCTTTCAAGTTGCTCCAGAACTGACTTCTTTAAAGACTGACCTTCAGAACAAAATAATAACACCATTAAATTATAAATTATTACATTTGTTTTAGAAAAGGAACATGGTTATATATTTTCCTGCTATTTTGATTTTACAAAAATATACAATTATCCATACATTGTATATATATATATATATATATGTAAACACACATTGATTTGATTATTAAATAAATGAATATAACTATTCATGTAAATCTACCATGTTAGCTCACTTTGGTGATTGAAGACACTAAGTTTGCTGTAGAATTGGTTTAAAAAAACACACACAGCAACGAGTACTGAAGGTAGCCTGTCTCCCTTTAGAATACAATGAATACATGTTCACATATTAATGAAAGCTTCATTCCCTACATCCCTAGGATGTTCTCTGATGATACAACCTCTGAGAATGTGAGCTGTTCTTTTGCTGTCATGCTGCAGCAACTAAAGCCCAGGGAAGAAAATGTGGGCAATATGATTATCACTCTTGTTTTTAGTAATAAAGACCTTTGCCAGTGGTCTGTGTCTCAAGTCTACTCTTTGCATTTACAAAACAGTGCTAGACGAACTTGTTTTCTTGGAAAAAGCACAAAAGCTTAGAATCTCCTCTATTCTTGATATTTGATATTTATTTTGATATAAAGTTTCAAAGGTAGTAAGTTTTTTTGTGTACTTCGATTTTAAAAAATATTGGTCTCTCTTCCTTCCTTATAGTTGCTGAACTGAAATCAGGATAGCCCTGCTATTCTGTTACGAAAGTGGACTTTCTGGATCCACATGTGCACAATAAAGACCTTTTCCTTATCTGCTTAATTCTAAGAAAAATTGCTTGCCCTCTTGATACATAAAATTTTTCAGATAAAATATAGGATGAAAGACACTATATTGAAAATTTCCAGAGAAATAGAGCCAGTGATATATGAAAAATACACACACATAAACACACATACATTCACACATATGAAAGAAAACAAAATTTTATTAGAATCTCACAATAATAGTAATTTATTTTAAGAAGAACTTTCGCAAATGCTTCTTATTGAGGCTGCATTTTAAAACTCCAGTTTTCATATAATATAGCTCAAAGATTAGAGTTTATTAGCACACCAATATTAAGATAAATTTTAAAGTCATAGTTTTTCATATCACTTGTTTTTGACACAGGGTCTTGCAATGTACCCTAGCCAAATTCTCTTGCATTCAAAACTTTCCCATCTCAAACTTGCTCCGATGGAGTGACAATTGTTTACACACATTCAACTTACAATTATTTTCAATAACGTCAAGCAATTTAGCAGAAGGATAAATGCGCTCTATTTGTGTTCCATATTTGCATATTGTCTTACATACAAGCTTGTTTGAGGACTGTAGCTAAAAATCATAGCACTGATGAGGTAGCTTATGACAGCTATGATTAATAGTAATATTTGAGAATAAAATTATAGGACAAATCAGTTGGGCTTAACACGAGAGAAATCAGATATTGGAAATATTGGAATAAGAGAACCATTTACCCCAAACATTAATGCCTTCTTATTTGCCGGATTTAATAGAAATATAATTTCCTTAGTCCCTAAAGCCTGTATTTTAATGAATTTTCAGAAATCCTAATTGAATTAACCTTTGGAACGGTAACTATAAATTTGAATGAGCTATTCAATTAACATAGAGAAAGAATATCACCAGAAAATTCTGCAGTGTCTATGATCTCTCCAGAAACTAGTATTAGATCATACTTCAGTTTTTTCCTATGAAGACACCATTGCAAGCAACAGGGCCGAGCATTGTTGTATTTACCGTGAAGTATGTTTTTGTATTTGTTTTGCACTTTTCTTTTTTTGTATTGTGTCTTTGAATTGTGTGTGTGTGTGTGTGTGTGTGAGAGAGAGAGAATATGCTCATGTGAGTGTTTGTGTTTGTAAGTGTGGGTACACAGGTTCCACAGGCCAGAAATGGATGCCAAAGGACAACCTCAGGTGTGACTCCCTGCCTCCCACTTTTTCCAGTGGCAAGGTTTCTTGTTCATGGTTGCTCACAGGCTTCTCAGAATCTTCCTGTCTCCTCATTCCGTTGTGCTGGAATCTTTGTTAGGATTGTAGATGTGTGCTACCTTCTCCTGCTTAATGTGGGTTCTGGCCACTCATTGCTTACCCATTGAGTCTTCTCCCCTGTCATCCTGAACGTCTTCCTTTAACATTTTAGTATCAAAATCTCCCCTGTCAAAAAACCCCACAAAACCAAAACAGCACAAAAAACCCCCCAGATACAACCACATACAAAACAAATGAAGCAAAACAGAACACAGAACTCTAAGTCTTGTGGAGAGCATGCCAACAAGCCAATTTTTGTATTTTAGGACAGCCATAGGTTGCCCCAATGATTGTAACTAAAAGTATCAGCTTAAGAAATGTGCACGAGTGTGCCCTGAGAGAGTTCAATATGTATATATATTATACACAATATGTATATATATATATATATACAATATGTATATATATACACATGTAGGCAGCAGTGAGCACGTGTAGCTATGGATCCCCATCCTTCTACTGGGTTTCCTTCCCATCAGACATTCATATTCACCACCAGACAACATGTCTTTGAGGGGCACAGAGGGACAGCTGTCTCAACTCTTCCTTTCTTGCCTTTGATCTCTAACAAGCTTTCTTCCCCTGACACCTGGTGCTATCCCCTGACACATGCACCACATTATTTGGTGGCTCTAGGTGAAAATCATCTTTGTGATCCCCTGAGCACTTTCGAGAAGGTAACAAAGAGATAGAAAGCCAGACTGATGTTATTACTAAAAAAAGAGTAAAAAAAAATGGTAAATACACATGTCTAGCCATCATGTCTCAAGGGCCTCGGACTCTGAGCTGAAATTTTCCCTCATGAGACGTTCAGACAATATACTGTGAAGTGAGATAAAAAGGCAAAACTGGTAAACTTACAAGAGTAAAAATGATGGAGAGAATATACATCAGCTTCCCATAAAAGTAAGTGCTTTAAAGTTATTTCTTCAAAATACAAGAATATATAAGGCCAATAGCAGATGTCTTTTTTTGCTTTGTTTAGCAAAAATATGATCAGAAAATCTTTGATTTTTGTCAGAGACGCTAGGCTAGTCCTTACTGGGTTCTTCTGGTGAGTTCTTCTTTAGCTATATATACTACTGGATGAATGTGGCATACTCCTGTGAGGTTTCCATGTTTTTTTTCTGTAGCTATTGAACTTACCTTCATGAAACAAGGTTAATCCAAAGTATTTTTCTCTTTAGATTGATAGATTTCTTCCAGGAAAGGATTTACTCTTGATCCCATTTGTTCAGCTGCCTAGGGGCAACCTGGATGAACTGAGGCAGGGTCAATTCAGTCAGGAGAAGCAATGGGAAAATACCACTCTAGCTTTTCTTCGAAAAGAAATCTTTGTGAGGGTAAAATGTCTGAGTTCCTTTGGGACTTCTTACCTTAATAAAAAAAATAAGAGTTTTTAAAAGAAATATATTTCTAGCAAGAAACTCCCAAATCAGTCAACAGTAATAAACAAAGCCCAAGATTCAAAGCCCAGTTGAACTGTTTAGAGAAAGCACTAAGCTCGGGATTTCAATTTCAGTTTTACAAAGGTGTTCATAATAATAAAATCTGTCCCCTATTGTTCTTACAAAAACTTGGGGTAATATGTGTATGTTGAATATCGAATAATATGACCTCTGTAATATATTGTTAACAGTTCAAAATGATGGATTTTATCGCAATGATGTAGATAGGAATTGTGAATAGTACAGACTTGAATAACGTGGCTTCCCTTTATGAGATGCTATGAGTTCTCTACTGAGTCTCATAGAAGACAGTGTTCTCTTGTCCCTTTAAAGATAGAAGAACATTTCAGTGTCATTTGGTATTTAAATTTTTCATGAACTTAGAGTTTGGAACTTTGAACTATGAGCTCTGTTTATCAAGTTGATGGGGTGGCCTCCCTTTCACCTGGAATCACTCACAGATGTTTGCCAACTGATCTTAACTGGACACAATCTCCTGAGCTCACAGTGGGCTGCATTTCAAATGAAGTCACTTCTGTTTATGCAGTAAATCTAACTCCAAACAGGATGAGAATTTAAACCTCTGGGTCATATGATCAACATCAATCCACTAAACACTTTGTATTACAGCCTTGGAAAACTAGAACAAAACCATTATATGAGGTACTTTCTCAGAAGGGCTCCTATTTGGAAAGGAATTGAACTCCAACTTAAGAAAGTCAAAATAAAGGGGAGCTGATGTATAAAATGATGCTACCCCATAAGCAAAGGGGGCTTCACTTTGAGACAGGGTGGTTCTCAGGCCAGGGCTAGGAAGCTTCCTGTTATTCTAAGACATTTGTATGACTGTTCAGATGGAACATTGAAAGCCTCTTTGCCTCTGTATGGGGTCATGAATAAAGATACCATGCTACCCTTAATGAGATTGTTACCTTTGGAGCTGGACCAAGTTCTGTTTGGGAAGATATGATTCTCATCTATAGTTCAATGACTCCATATAATTTAACCTTGCTTTCAGATACACTTTCATGGATCATTCACCTTATTTTTTTTCCTCAGATTGAGATATATAATAACAAAGTACCATATATAATGTCTAATCTACCCTGTCAAGCTAAAGAAAGAAGCTGAACAGAAAACTAAACAAAGTGTCTACTGATAGTAGAAAGATCTATTTAATAATTTCTTTTTCAAGTTCTCTAGTTTAACATAGGAAATATAAAATTGTCCCATTTTATCAGGGAAAATTCCTTGAAAATTATACAGGAGCAAGAGTTGTAATTGACCAAGTTGATGATCAATCAATAGCCTAATTAGTTATTGAATATGTATCAATGTAATTTACAATTGATTAGTTAGACATCTTTTCAACCTCCTTCTGAGGACTTCTAACTTCTGCAGACCTATTTCTAGGGATGTTCTTTCCATCTTGCCTGCTGAGCCATCACTATTGATGAAACATCAACAAAGACTTTAAAACATCATTTGGAACCATGAAAGCCTCAAAAATATCTGCTGACATCTCATCCATAGCCAGAGCTGAGTTCTCAGCCACATGAAATGCTCCTTCACTATACTTCAGCTGCAGTATTGCGTTCTTCTCATCCATTTGTGCTGCTGTTATGAAAATACCTTAGCCAGTGGTCTAAGATGAAGGAGCCAACGAGGTTGATGTCTGATAACAGCTGTTTTTGCCTCCAGATTGGCACCATTTGTGGCTGTGTCTTACAATGGCATGTGGACAAGAAGGTGCTCACTTTAACCTTGGTCTTAATGAGGGGGCTGATGCCATTTGGGAGACACAGTTAATTTCCAAAGACTGCAATATAAACAAAACTACAAATCAGAGATAAAGGGTCACCATCTCTCTAAACACATTGGATGTTAAGTTCATTAATAGACTTCAAAGACATCAGAGGCTGGGCTTCACTTATCTTCCCTTCAGCTTTGCCTGTTTCTGCCTCCAGGAAAGGAAGTATACTTATCTGGTCTCAGTTTTCAAACACTGAGATGCAATCATATTTAGGTCAAATATCCCATGCAAATGTGTCATTTTTTTTACTGAAATAGCATAGTTAAATGTTTGAAGACAAACAAATTTGGTGAGAGTTTGATCTAGCTCTTCCCTTCTCCTCAGACAGTATACGTTTGTCCACACTAGCAAATCCATAAGTGGCATCCCTATGTAGGCAATGCAGGCAAAAACACCCCTGTTCCCTGTTCTAGAAGCTTTCTTAATTTCAAATAGTTCACCTCTTCCTTGCATAATACAAAGTAGGTAAATACATAAAGCAAGCTACTGGTTTTGTTCCAAACTTTGTTTTGAGAAATATTTGTGAATTTTGGAGAAGAGTTCTTAACTTGTTTCAAAATATTTTTAAATTTATTTTTTTTCTCTCTCTCAATCTGTGTGTGTGTGCGCGCACACTTGTTCATATGTGGCATGCAGTTGTGTCTATATATGTTCTCATTTATATGGACACACATTGTAGTTACACACCCATGCATATGCATATGCCTGTGGAAATCAATGTCAGTTATACTTGGTAGTTCTTCTATGTTATTCATTGATGCAGGATTTCTTAATCAAAATTAGAGCTCACTAACATGACTAGACAGCTCTCTCTGGGGATCCTTCATCTCTGCTTTTTGAAGCTATAATTGCAAATGGGCTTCAATGTCAACCCTCATTTGTGTAAGTTCTGGGGAGTGTACCCCTCATTCTCATACTTGTGTAGCTAGCACTTGTTTTAAATTGTCTCCATCATTTCTTTTAGTGCCACAATATTTCATAGTATTATAACTCAATACTTCGGTAGGACATTCAAGTAAGGGTGTTTACCAATTCCTTTTACTTATTTTTTGTGTACTCCTGCATTTGTGTTTCTGTATATGTGTGTTTCAGGGTGCATTTATGAGCTTTTGTTTGCCTCTATGTGAAGGTCAGAGACCAGCCTCAGGTGTCACTCATCAGAAAATTTCCACCTTTTCTTAGAGACATGGCCTTTTAGTGGTCTGAAATTTCACCAAGTACCTTGCCTACCAGATTGAAAACCCCAGGGAATCGTGTGCCTCTGCCTCCCTATAGCCATTGGTAACGTTATAAGTACATGCTGTGTAAATCTTTGTGAGGGTTCTGGGGGTCTAAATCAAGGTCCTCACAGTTGTTGGTCCAGTTCTTCACTAACTGAGCCACTTATGAACCCAGGCCATTACCTCAAAGTCACCACTGCTCTGTGTTGGGAACCTTTGACTTCCCTCTCATTAATTTTTAATGTATTTTATGTTGTTTGCTCTACCTGCTAAAAAGCATTTTGTCTCATACTCCCCGACAAACTGTACTTTGCTGCACATTGTCCATATCCTCTGCGTCCTCTCTGTCTTCTTTCCTCCCTAATCATTTTCTAAATGAAATAAATTTGTTTCATATAATATATCCTAGTTATGGTTTCCATTCCCTCTACTCCTCCAAGTTCCTCCCCACCTTTCTCCCATCTGTATCCACCACCCTACTCTCAAGAGCATTTAGTAACTTCTGTTGAGCTTTCTACTTCTTAGTAACAGACCATGCATGCTTCCGTTTCAGCCTCATAGTTAAAGCAGACTCTGTGAGTTTTGTCTTCTATAGTAGACCCACTTCACTTGGCACATCATCAAGTTCCACTCATGTTCCTGAAAATTACATAATATAATCTTTATTGTTGCTTATTATCCCACTGCATATGTGTGTGTGCACACATGTGCGTGTGGGTGTGTGTCAAATATTCTAACTCATTCCTTTGCCTATGAACATCTTTGTGAAGTTTCTACCTTTGATATTATAAATATTGCCATTCTAACCACTCTATAGTTTGTTCTTAATCTACTCTTGTAAATTAGAATATGGCTGAGTATTTTGAAAATATGTTTTCTCAAATCATCTTCATTTTGGTCCTTGTGCTTCAATATTTTTTTAAGTTTCCTTATTAAGCTCCTTGAAGTTGTCTTTTTATCCCCCAGGGAGGGAAAATGGTTCTAAATTAAGTACTTTTGTCTGGACCAGATGTTTCCATGCTTCTGGGTCCTGAGCTATATTATTCATTTTGGTGAGACCACTGCCATCAGTGCCACCACCAACAAAAGTATGGAAACAAAACAGAACAAACAAAAAAATTCACGTTCCTCTTTGGTCATTGAGGGCCCACTGGAATAATCATGTCTTGAAACTTCAGGTAAACGTCTTTATAAATGTTTATTTATTTATTATATATGTAGTATTCTGTTCTGCCTGCATGTATGCTTGAAGGCCAGAAAAGGGCACAGATCTCATTTTGGATGGTTATAAGACACCACATGGTTGCTGGGAATTGAACTCAGGACTTCTGGAAGAGCTGTCAGTGCTCTTAACTGCTGAACCATCTTTCCAGCTCCATCAGCTAAACTTTTCACCTACAGGGTGAATGAACAGGGATTATAAGTTATAGTTGTTAGGTCTGTGACTGAAGGCTAAAAAGAGCTTCACCTCCTCTGGTTTAGTATTACTTACTCCTTTTCAATGATAGGTCATAGGAAGATTGGGAAATGGTAAATTCATACAGTGCTTTATGATCTGAAAATTGCATAGCAAAATAGACATAACATAGCACCTATCTTCTCTCATTAATAATTAGATTTCATGTGATTCTGGAGACAGATAAACCCAGAATGATTACAGATTTCTTTTTCTTTAAGAAAACCTAAATGCTTTTATAAAGTCTGCTATTGGAAACCAATATGAAGAAGCGAGTAAAAGAAATCGACCTGCTGTCACAAAGGAGACCTGAAATATTAGATCATTCCCGGAATGCAAGGACCACTGAGTGAGCCAACCCATTCTCAGCTGAGTACAGAGAGAAGAAAGAGTGTCGGCTATTTATTAGGACAGAAAACAGGGTGTGCACTTTACTGATCAGCAACATGATGTAAATATTGACTTGCTTCATTTTTTAGGCTGATGAAAGGGTGTTTGTAATGTTCAACCTTCCTTCTGCAAATCAATCCTGTCAACAGAGTATGGTGGGAGGGGTGGGCATTGGCAAGCAATGAAAAGGGATTTGCTAGCAGAGTATTTGTTATTTTTCTCCTTTAAAACATTGAAGATACTTCAAAAATCCCCAAGGAAAAGTAAGAAACCAAGAGCTCAACTCTTTGGAGTGGGATGGCAGCTATACTCACTGTTATATTGAGATGTGAGGCATTCACTAAATGACTTCCCAGCGAATGTTTCAGCACCATAATTTTCATTCAGCATTGTCAAATAAAAATGGTGTTTTACTTATTATTATTATTATTATTATT
>LOJH01012210.1:870-23859 GCA_001685095.1 Ellobius talpinus
AGGGAGGGGAGTGGAGAAAAATATATAGCTCAATAAAAACAATAAAAAAGAAAATATATTTTTTCTGTTGAATATATTCTGATTATAGTTTCTCCTCCCCCAACTCTTCCCCACCCACCCAGATTCATACCCTTTCGTTCTCTTATTAGAAAACAAGCAGGCATCTAAAAAAATAATAATAGTAATTAAAAACAAAAGAAAGAAACAAATGGGGGCAGGGGTGAGACCAAAAAAAAAACATACAAATTCAGAAACACACACAGAGAAATCCTATAAAAACACAAAATTGGAAACCATGGTATATAAGCAAAAGAGGTTTATTTTAAGTGCCCAGACAAAGAATTAGGAGAAAACAGAAACAAAAATAAAATACTACTGAGTTTGTTTTATGTTAACCATCTGTTGTTGCACATGGAACCTGCCCTTAAGTGTTGTTTGTATAACCAGTGTGGCTCTATAGGAGAAAACTAACTTTCCTTTGAGAGAAGTTACTAATGGAGATAGTTTCTGGATCAGGGATGGGGGTTTGTCAGTGGAATTTTTAATGCTCCCCAGCTGACTGTAATAGATAGTAGCATCAGACTGAAGAGCCTAGTTAGTCAATGGCCTGGGCTTGAATACATTCTACTAGTTTTGCGTACAATGACACAACTCACCTCAATTCAATTACCAGTTTCATTTTTTTGTTTTGTTTTTAGCCTGTACCTGGGAACACCATGAACAACGTGATGAATATTTAGCACAATTACCCATTTACAGTTGTTAATGTTGTTGCTGCAAATTATGTAAGTTTTAAGTTTGTGTTGTCGTTCTTTGTTTTAATGATGGTAGAAACCAACAGTCTCTATCAGCTTCCAGGGACAAGTATCTCTAAAGATGCTGCCACTCATGACCAGGCTCCTATATTAGTTACTTTTCTCCCACTTTGGCTAACGCCTGACAGAAACAACTTGAAGAAGAACATTATTTGGTTCATGGATTCAGTTGGTCATGGCAGGCAAAGAAAGCGTGGCAGAATTCATGGTGGCAAAAGCTTGAGTAGATCAGGAACTAAAAGACCATAGGACTGGAAGACGATCTGGTTGTAACCCTCAAGGCTTGCCCAGTGGCTATGGCCACCACCTAGATTCTGTGTCCCAAAGGTTTCATAACTTCCCAAAACAAAACTCAGATGGGAGCCAAGGATTCGAGTGCACTAGCCCATAGAACATTTCACAGGCAAACCATAACATCTCCAAAGTAAGGAGTGAAAACTCCCATTCTAGTCCTGCCACAAAGAGGACAATTACCCCAAGGTTTTAATCTCTTTATCGAGATAGAGAGTCCTCAGTTCCTCCACCTAGGACCCAATCCTGAAATTGCCGGAGTAACAAGAAAGTTCTTGGCTGAGATACACAAAGCTGATGTTACTAGAAACCAGTATAGGAGGTGCCAGTACAGTATGCAATGATAGTGTTCACACTGCGTATCCAATGTGTTTCTGTGTGTGTACGTGCACACACACACACAAAAACACACGGGGGGGCTCAGAGAGAAGCACCAAAAGAGAAACATATAGAGAAACAGATAGATACAGGGAAATATAGAAACTGAGAAATAAAGAAAGAGAGAGACATAGAATCAGAGAGACAGAGAGGAGAGAGGAAGAAAGGAAGGGAAGAAGGGAGGGAGGGAGAGGAGGGAGAAATATCCACACACTAACACACATTTTAGTTGGTCTCAGTGTTTTTCCCCTTTAAGATTATTGAAACATTTTGTCTTACAGAGAAGAGACAGGATGGAAATATTTTTAATGGCTTATTCTTGGCTTGTGAACTGTCCGTGGAGAACTGGAACAAGTGAGGCTCCCTACTCATGTGCCTGAAAACATCATCATTACACTTACACTCTGCCTCTGAACTCACTGGCTCACCCATGAACGTTAGCAGCAATATGGCACAGGGGCCAGAGAAAGACGGAAGGGCCCAGTATGCTTTCTGATTGGGCAGGACAGCAATGACTCAATATTTTTTATTGAAAGGCAGAATGAATCATGTAACACTTCTAGGATCCTGGGATGTAGGCAGCCTGTCCAGCTGTCTAAGGGTGGGATCTGAGAACCTTCCAACACAGATGTACTGCCAAGTTTCATGACATCTGCCCAGTGAGATGAGCCTGCTGGACTGACAACTAGTTTGCTTTCATTGGTTTTTTTTTCAGACTCACACAGAGAGGGGAACCAAATTCATCAAAATAACTAACAGAAGATGAACCAGAAGGATACTCAAGGGCACTCTTGTGCCTTATGGAGGAATTAGATCCATTCATCCAGGATAGAAAGTGGTCCAGGCTGCCTAGAGCCACTAGGGGAGTTACAAAAACAAGGAGGTAACTGAATCTGGGTTAGCCTACTTCATTAAGAGTTTGGTTACAAAGGCTCCTCCAGATTCAGCAGGTAGGAAAGCAGTTCTCAGGCCTCACTAAAGGATCAACTTCCACATCAGTGTCTGGAGTGTTGGCATTAGTTTAAGTGCCAGGTGTAATGGGTTGGTTAAGGGAGCAGAGGGCTGGTCTCATGCCAGGAGTCTACCTTCCCACCAGCCCCACAGTGGATGAATAAATTCTGGTCTCTAATGACAGGACTGAAAGCAAATTGAGCTGCCCCCAATAGGCTCATTAATTTGAATGCTTAGTCCCCAGTTGGTGGAACTCTCTGGGAAGGATTAGAAGGAATGGTCTTGTTGGAGGAGGTGTGTCACTGGAGGCAGGAGATGAGGTTTCAAAAGCCATTCCCAGTTAGTTCTCTCTGCCTTGCGCTTGTGAATCAAGGTGCATGCTCTCAGCTTCTGCTTCTCGCACCATTGCCTGTCTGCCTGCTGCAGTGATCCCCACCATGAAGGCCACAGACTCAAACCCTCTGCAACTGTGAGCCACAATTATATGTTTCCTTTTATATGGTGTCAATACTCACAACTCTAAGTGTATATTGATTGGCAATTTATTAACTTTAAAATCTTGAGCAAGGGCTGTAATGAAACATGGTTTTGTTTTGCTTTTTCCATCCATGTGCTCTGTTATGTAGGGGTTGTCAGTTCCAAGAGAACATCTTTCCACATGCTCTCCACTGAAGGGCAGTGCTGCCCACTTCAAGATGGCTGACTACTTTGAGGGAAATCTGTGTTTAGGCCGTGAAATCAGCTCCTGAAACATTCAAGTCAGCCCCTACATCTCCTCAGGACCATTGCTCGGAGGTGGGGGATTGGAGGATCTATTCTCATTTGGCTCTGAACCCTACTACATCCAGCGCTGACTGGCACTCCATAAGAGTTACCAGTTACCGAGAAGAGGACCCCCACCTCTCAATCTTTAGTCACCCCCTGGGCAGGAAGAGGCTGAGCTTCCTGCGAGGTACTCTCAGCTATCAGCATCTCCCACTCTGAAGTCTTCTTCCATTCAGGCCCCTCCCCTGTGGCTCTCCAAAAGGAAAGTACCTTTAAGGAAGCCACTGAGCTGAACGGAAAGGACGTGATATAGAACTGCTACAGCAGACAGTTTCTAACGCTAGTGTTACAGAGGGAATCTCCCATCTCATCGTCTTTCTTCCTTTCCTTCTCTATCATGAGGCTAAGCTGACTAAAAACGGTACCAGAGAAATAAAAATGACAATTTTTAGATGACCAAAACACATAAACTTTGGACAAGTCTAAAATGCTTCAAACTTTCTTTTTAATGAGTTCTCATTTGTTAGCAAGTTTTATTTGATGACATGAGTTATACCAGTTTTATAATTGGACATTTTGTTACTTCTGTGGATCTTTTCTTCTCTAGTCTGGGAGGAGTAAATGATTGGAAGCATCACCCCAGTCCCTGGCATCCATCCTAAGGCCCCTCCCCCTGGGGGGTTGCTTGGTCCGGACTCCACCTCCCAGAAGCCTGCCAAGCACTGACCCCTCCCCAGGGAGGGTCAGGAGCACTCCTGCAGGCTATTTAGGCCTCCTCCGCCTAGGAAAAGAACATGGGTCTCAGGTTTTGCGTGGTGTCCTCCCCCATCCCCGGCCATCCCGGCCCCCCCACCTCCCTTCTCCTTGCCGTGCTCTCCCAGCCACCCAGGAGAGTTGCATTTATTAAACGTGGGCATCTTTTATTTGGTCTGTGATAAGAATAAGAGTAACTCTGCAGAAATCCAATTAGGTCAAATCAAACCAAATCAAAATGCCCATGGTTTTATTAAGTAAGGCTGCTTACATGGTGCTGCAGGGAGCCCATGTTTCTCCTCCAGGAGGCCACTTAAATACCCTGTGGGAGTGGTCCTGACCCCCTCCCAGGGAGGGGGGATTTGGAGTCCAGAGCACTGCAACTCCCAGGCCAGGGGCTGGGGGCTATGCTCCCAACTTAACAGTCTGATTGGAATTATTTGCATTGGCAGAGAGGCTCTTTTTAAGATTATACCTAACAGTAAGTATGGAGTCCAGGAAAGCTGACCCAGTCTGGGGCTTAAAGCAGAACGGGGGTTGCGGAATATACTCTGCTTTGTGATGGCTTTGTTAGTGTTCAGGCCATGAGTTTACACAAGTCACAAAAGCAAATAACACATGCCTTGCTTTCTTACAGGCACACACTACAGAAACAGATAAATATTCACACGCACACACACACACATTCCTGCAAAAATAATGATGTCACTTACCTGTTCCTGGAATACACGCTTTGACAAAGGGAGATTTAGGACAAACTTCACTCGCTGATTTGTCAAAGCTCTCATTTCATCCAAACTTAAATCATACCTGCACAGAACAGATAGCATGTGGGCATTAGGACATTGACTCTGTAAGTTGCCAGAACCAAATCCAGAGCTCTGAGAGAACAGATGCTTTGGCCCTGCACACGTAACAACACCTGAGATCAGCTGGAAGGAGAAAGGGGAGGGTTTCCTGATAAGACCTAGTTAAAATGTGGCCGCCACCACTCCATCTCCTCTTCACAGTAGTCTGGGATGACCCAAGGGCAGGATCTGTGGAGACAGGGGCAGAGAGTAGAACCTGTTGGTATAAGGAGTGGACTGTGATAATGTGGGGAGGGTTATTCAGAGTCAAACTGTGAAACCCTGACTCCACTGCTCTGCTTTTGAATGAAGTTAGAGTCACTGGGAAGTTACTCTCCTGTTTGGCTGTCCAGGCAGATGATTGAGCTTGACTTAGTAGCGTCAAAACTACCCTCGCCCGGTAAGAAATTTCTGCCCTTCTCCTATCCCACCTGCATTCTGTCATAACTGTGACAAAGGCTTGGGCTATGCTGTGTCAGGGACTATTCAAGAAGCACTCTTCCTGCCTGTCTCCTACCATAGGGTCCATCCCGCCTTCCAATATTTTGGCAGCATCTTTCACCAATCCTTCAATACTTTTGTCCTTCACAGGTATTTTCCTCCATTCAGTCTCTGGCATGTCTAGCTCCATCTTGGCGTCTATTTCTCAACAAGCCTAAGCCTAGGAGGAGAGATTCCTCTATGTCCTCTAATATTTCCATGCAAATCACAGCAGAAGCCTAGAAGAGCCTCATCCACGGTTGATATTAGCTTCTATCTCAGATGGTATCATGGCAATACCAAGATGAATCAGACACTGATATAGTCATGATCTTAAAACAACAAACAGGAAAAATCCTCACCAAAGAAATATAAGTTGTTTGAGGGGGCATTACATAGAAATTATACAACTGAAAAATATGGTAGCCAAAATTAATTAAAACACCTCTCTGATGAAAATAGCACCTATGGGAGTGACAGAGAGCAAGTCTGTGAACTCATGAGAACGTGCTAAGTCTGAAGATTTGTGTCCTCTCCCTTTTCTTTCTTTCCCTCTGAGACAGGGTTTCTCTGTTTAGACCTGGCTGTCTATTGTATTGGCTCTGTAGACCAGGCCGCTGGCCTGGAACTCACAGATCAGCCTGCTTCTGTCTCCAGTGCTGGGACTAAAGGGTGCACCACCACCACCCAGCTGGTCCTCTCCCTTTTCAGTTTTTCATCATCCAAGTGTGCATTTGGAGGTGGGTGGTCTTTGGGAGACGAGCCTATCACATGAGAAGAACTTTCACTCATGGTCTGCAATGTACCACAATTCAAAGTCTAAAAACTAAAAGCAAAAATTAGGAAGACAACTTGAGAGAACCAATGCAAAGGGAAAGACTCACAGGGTAGCAACAAATCTCTCCTCTGAAGCCACAGAGGCCTGGGGTAGAGGCTCCAGGTTGTTTGTCTGGGTTCTGTTTGTTTGGTTGTTTTTCTTAGCTCGGGAACAAAAGAATGACCAGAGCAGGTCTTATATTCAATGAAACTGCCAAGAAAGAAGGGAAACAATGAAGGCATTCTCACAAAGTCATCCTTCACATGACATAAGAAAGATGTGGCTTGGTGACACAGTGCTTGCCTGCTGTCTACAGGGCCCCAGATCCAGACTCCAGCACAGGGGGTGGGGGTGGGGAGACAGCGAGAGACAGAGAAAGGAGACAGAGCTAGAGAGACAGAAAAAAATGTGATAGCTAAAGGTAGTTCTCTCAACATAGAAGAAATTATTCACACACACACACACACACACACGGCTGGGACCTACAGAAAGAGAATGTCTGAATGGGTGGAAACAGAAATAAGTATGATAGACAGTAACAGGCTGGTTTTCATTAAGTTTTTTTTTTGGTTTGGGTTTGGTTTTTTTATGGACCTTCCTAAGGCAGTGTAGGTTCGTTGCAAAATTGAACAGGAGGTACAGAGATTTCCCATATACTTTCTGCCCATGCAAATGCATAGCCTCCTATATTATTATTATTATTCACCTCCCAGAGTGGGATGTTAGTTACAACCAGTTAACCTGCACTAAAGCCTCAAGTCCACAGCTTACAGAAGGTTCACTCTTTTTTATTTGTTTATTTCGTTTGGGAAGTTTTGTTTGGTTGGTTTGATTGTCTTTGGTTTGAATCAGAATCTCATTCTTTAGCCTGGGCTAGAGTAGAATTCATAATATAGACTAGGCTGCCCTATATAAATCATGGCAATTCTCCTGCATCACTCCCCCAAGTGCTGAGATTACAAGCTCATCAAGATTACATCATGATCAGGATTATTTATTCAAAAAAAGGTGTGTGTGTGTCTTATGTGTGACATGTGTGTAAGTGTCCAGGGATGTCAAAAGAGAGTGTTGGATCTCTTCCAAGGAGTTATAGGTAACTGTGAGCCATGAGGTGTGTGTGCTAAGATCTGAACATGGGTTCTCTGGAAGAGCAACAAGTGCTCTTAACCACTAAGCTCCTTGGGATTTATTCTTGATGGAGTATAGTCTATGAATTTAGACGAGTTTACAGTTGCATGCATCCAGCATCAGATAAAGCACTTCACCCTAAACACTCTCTGGGCCCCTCCAGTTCAGGTGGTCTCTTCTCACCTGACTTTGATCTTTGACCTTAGTAGAATGAGCTACACTGGTAACAGGAAGGGAAGGCAACAGAACCATCCACAGAGGGGTGGCAGCAGCTAGAAAGGGAAAAGCCATCAGTAGCCACAGTGACAAAGGGCAGCTAGGGTAGAAATGATGAGGATAGTGGAAACAGAGAAGACAAGATAAGGCAAAGAGCCTCATGTGACAATCAAGAGACTTTTTGACAAGCCAGAGAAGAAAACCTGTGGGTCCTGGTTGCTGGACAAGGTCTCAGGACCTTCCAAGCTGTAAGGACCAAGGTCTCAGACACCCCAACCAGAAATCCCTAATATCAGTTGCCCGAGAGCTATAATGCTTGTTTCTGTAAATCTGGGGATGCCAGTCTCCAAGGCCTATGATGTATTTACCATTTTCACTCACAGAGGCTGGAAGCTGGGTTACGGAGCTGCAGAAGCCTAGTGCCAGGCCTCTGGAGATGCAAGTCCTCATGTAACATACCTCCAGCTTGAATCCCTCCAGCAATCAGTTCTGACTTTGGAAACCAAACCTGACATCATTCATGAGGAGGTCAGAAAACAACCTTCAGGTACCAGTTCTCTCCTTGTACCACATGGGTTCTGGGGCTCCAACCCAGAGGTCATCAGGTTTAGCAGTAAATGTGAGCCCTCTCATTGGCCCATAACATGCATTTCAAAGCATATACTTAAAACAACCACTAGATGGAACTTGTTCGTCACTTGAACTGTCACCAGGACTGGCTTAAAGTTATCAAAGAAATCAAACCAGAATGGAAAAGTATTAGGGAACACCTGGAAACATGAACATTGGTTCTTCATAATCGCCCACCTAAGTGGCCATCTCTGAAGCAGAGAAATGGAAGCTACGTAGCTGGTAAAGCAGTTGTGGAGACAATCACAGGCACTCTGAAGCTCTAAGCTCTAAGCACAGGTTTGACAGTGTATTGCCCTCGTTTAAAGACCTTTGTTGGTTACTTCAAGTACTGTTGCATAGCGAGGGTATAAGTCACACCTAATAGTTTACTTGGTATTTTCACAGCTGTGATACCTGTTCTGTTTTCCCGAGTCTGTAAAACAGGGAGATGTGACAGGTACTGCTCCCCTGTCTCACTCTACCTACAGGAGTCCCACAGAACCAAGAGATGTTTTAAATCTAGGAGTCAATGGCATTCGTGCCACAATCAGGAGCCAGGCCTGGCATGCTTAGGGACATCTAGGGTCAGCCATGAAAAGATGGCGGAGCTGTAACCCCAGCAGTTCCCTCACCATCTGACTCAACTACCGGTGTTCTGTGTGAAATTGTTCTTGAAAAAAGACTACAACCAATCGCCAAGGACACACTTGAAAGTTCTCTTCATTACAGTATGCAAACAGCAGAAAGAAACGTCAAAGATACTAGGTTCCTCCTGTCCTGATTGAGGAGCTGCTGGGAAGGGGGGATTGTAGGGGCAGTAATGAACTTTCAGAATGAGAGATCTCTCTAGAAAGCATGGTTCATAAGCCAGGACCAAGGCACAAGGTTATAAGTGAAAACAGAGCCAAATCACACATGCCCATAAGACTGGCTAAGATAAAAATAGACCTGGCCAAGCGTTAGCAAGGATGCCAAGTCACCAGATATCTCACTGCTGGTGCTGGGATTGTGAAATGGTACAGCCACTTGGAAAAGTTCGATGGTTTCTTGTGACATCAAACATGTAATTCACATACAACCTGTGATTCCACTCCTAAGTATCCACCCACGAGAAGAGAAACAGTTTGTTAACCAAACAACAAAACTATACACAAATGCTTATAACAGTTATGTGCAGCCATCAAAAACTGGGCACACTTTTACAACCACAGAATCTAGGTTTAACTCTATGTGGAGGGGTGGGAACACTTGGGACATTGGTGAGCCAGAAAGGGGGTGGAGGAGGGTAGGAAGAGGTAAATACAAGCAAGGGACAATAATGTATACATATGAAAATGTCATAATGAAATCCATTATTTTCTATGCTAACTAAAAAAGCTGATTATAAAGCATTCTGCATATGGGAAAAACCCAAAGATAAACACCCCAAATGTCCCTCACATGGGAAGTAGGTAAGCCCCCTGTGCTGTATTCATACAGTGATAGAACATGAACACCAATTTAGATGGCTCTCAGAAGCGAGTGTAAAAGAGCCCATCTCAAAAATGTTAATCCTGTACAAGCACCATTTTATAACACTCTCAAAATGACGAAAGTTGTGGAAATGGGTAACACCTCAGCGGCTGCCAGAGGTTGGGGCTGCAGAAAGAGGTTGATTCTACAGGAAAAACACAAGGGAATTACTTTGTGATGTTGTGCACCTGAGTGTGGTGTTGGCTATACCACAGATGCACACACACACCAAGAGATCTGAACAGATACTTCATATAAAAGGATATACAAATGACCAGCAAACACAGAAGAGAATTTCAACACCAATAGGCATCATGGGAAAACAAACTAAAGCCATAACGCAATGCCAGTGTGTGCCCATCTGAACAGCTAGCGTTGTTTCAGTGATGATATCAGTTGCCAGTGAGCAACATGAGGGTATAATGCTCTCCTATCTTTCTGTGGAATTGTAAAGTAGTGTAAGGCTTTTAAAAAGGACTGGCCAGGTTTTATAAAAAACTAAACATATACCCATCCTTTAACCCAATGGTCACAGTCCTGGGTTTTCATCCCCACAGAAATGGAATCACATGTTCACAATAATCCTTATAGGAATCTGTTCATACCAGCTTAATGCAAAAAGCTCCAAGCTCAGACAGCCCAGGTATCCACCAATAGGAGGACAGATAAATAACTATGATTTTTCATGAATGGCAAATTAGATATAAAAAGAAAGGTAGTGTTGAGACATATAAATGACATATATCAATCAATACAAACAACATTACACTGAGCTCTCTCAAATTCTTTGCTCTAGAGAATGCCAGCTATCATGATATGAAGGTCGTTGGGCAGCCTTTTGAAGAGATCCACAGGATAAGAGCTGTGATCTCCTACCCACAACCATGTTCAATGGGCCATCTTACAAGTGGGTCTCCCAGTTCTGGTCAAGGCTTAGATAGCAGCCAAAATGTTGTCTTGCAGGAGACTGAACCATGACTGCCCAGATCAGAAGCTCCAAAGCCCAGACATTGTCTGAGACAGTATGTAATGCTACATAGCCCGCTACCCTTTGGAGTAATTTCTTACTTATCAACAAATAACAAGGGCACACATTATTGTCATGCATGCATACAATATTGGTGGGCAGGAACTTGGATCTTAGTTTTTTCATTTCTAACATCTTATTTTTAAAACACTCTAATAATATACAATGTATCAAGAACAGAGGCATGGGCTATAAGTTATATCTCAGGAATTGAGTGCAAAGTAGATTTCCCTGTGGAACCCCCAGCCAAGTCAACGGGCGGAGGGAGGGGGAGGTGATCCCAAGCCAGCATAAAGAATGTGCTCTCAGTTTCCCTGTTAGACCAGGGCTGACTGCTGTCCTAGCTTCTCACTCTATAAACTACTGTCTACTTCTTTTGAATATTGAAGAGATTGGATTATACACACGTGTTTGTTCTTTTGTGTCTGGCTTCTGCCATTCAGCATGGCCTCCAGTGATTGTTGTATCCATAGTTTGTTCATTTCATTCCATGTGCTATAGGATTGAATCATTAGAATTAAAACATGCCATAAAAAGTTGAGTGAACAAACTGCATGATTCTGGTTATATTAAATTCTAAAAATAGACAAAACCAATCTGTAACAGGAAGTAGGGATAAGAAAGCAGTGGTTACCTTCTAGAAGGTAGGGCAGAGGTTGCCAGGCAAGGGATAAGGAAGCATTCTCAATGACTATGATGCCTTGCTCTGCCTACAAAGAGTCCTTGTCAGTAAGAAGGCTCTTAGAAGTCTGCCATGAGTGGTGCTACCCATGGGCAGGCAGCCATGGGTTGTATAAGAAAGCGAGCTGGCAAGAAACAGAGAGCAATCCAGGAAGCAGAATTTCTCCGTGCCCTCTGCTTCAGTTTCTGCTTCCAGGTTCCTGCCTTGAGTTACTGCTCTGCCTTTACATCATGATAGACTCTGATTACCTAACACACACTTCCTTGCCAAGTTTCTTTTCATGATGGTGTTTATCACAGCAATATAAACCAATATCTGATGAATTTTCTCCAAAGGTACTACATCATGACAAACATGGAGGGAGGGAGAGAGAGAGAGAGAGAGAGAGAGAGAGAGAGAGAGAGAGTAAATGTCACAGATAAGAACACACTAAGGGAATCTGACAACACACACAACCTGATGTCCTGAAGGGGACCATGGGATGGGACCAGAACACCTGTGTAGAAACTTAAGATGGTGCCAAGGGAGTCTAGAGTTTAATTGATGGTAACATGTCCATGCTGTTATTATTTTTGGCAAATAGACTGCTGTGTAAGATGTTACCAGGTGAGGGGTGCATCTTACCATGCACCATGTTACCAGGTGAGGGAACTGTCTTTGCTCTCCATAGCTACACTGAGAAGTGTTCTATTAAAAAGGCTCTCAGAGCTGGAGAGATGGCCTAGCAGTTAGGAGCTGCCACGGCTCTTGCAAAGGACCAGAGTTCATCAGCACCTCTGTGAGGCCGTGCACAAGCACCTGTAATGCCAGCTCCAAAGAGCCTGGCTTCCACAGGTACATAACCACACAAAAATAAACATACACAGATATGTGTCGTTAAAAATAAAATATTTTTGTTTCATCCAAGCATTTGGGAGGCAGAGGCAGGTGGATCTCTGAGTTCAAGGCCAACCTAGTCTACAGAAAGTGTCCCAGAATAGTCATGTCTACACAGAGAGACCCTGTCTTGAAAGAACAAATAATAATAACATAAATAAATAAAATATTTTAAAGTCCTCTTCTAAAAAGGACAATAGTCAATGGTAACAACCAAAAGAACTCTATGCACTCCAACAAACAAAAACAGAAAAACTTTTAAGTGAATGTTCTACGATTTTCTCAAAAATCCAAGTTCCAAGGTAGTGACCCAGAAGAACCCGGCTGTTACGGTTTGGATGCAGTTTGAATGTCCCCATGTGTTGGGCTGGTGGGAAAAACACCTTCAGATATGAAATTTAAAAGCCTGCATGATAAGAAACATTTTGCTATCTATCCTTGGCCACTCACATGTTTCTTGAGAGCATATATGCACTAATGCCAACTTTAAACCCTGGTTTCACAGCATGGTCTTGCTTAACCTGCATCCTTTGTCTAGTTCCTTCTACACTTTTGCTTCAGATGACACCTCCAATCCAGCCCCCTACCACTCCTTACATTAATCCCTTCTCCTTAAAAATAGCAGGAATCAAAACCTGCTCCAGGGTTAGGGAGATAGTCCAGCAGGACCGTATATACTCAGCGTTCATGAGGTCTGGGGTTTGACTCACAGTACACACACCATTATTGTGTGAATGTTCCATCTCCATTATGAACTGAACCACCCACTCACACAAATCTAAATGGCTGTAAAGAATAAAGCTCCAGATCAGCAAGCAAAGAAGCCATCTGCCTTCTAGCTTCAAGCACACCACACACACACACACACACACACACACACACGATGGATGGATGACTAAGGATGGAAAGAGAAACTGTTGAAGTGTCCTGTGTTAACAAAGATTGACCACCCTAAGCCTTGGGTTGGCCTGAGAACTCTGTGGGGTAGGGGAGTGGTGTTCTAAGTACTACAGTTCAATTTTAGCTTCGAGTTCATTCAAAGAAAAAGAAATCTTTTAGGTGACAAACTCCTCACAGGTAGCAGGAAGAAAGATGGAGGCCAGAAAGAAAAGGGAGAAAGAGACAGAAAATACCAGAGACAAAAACTTGGTAGGGAACCCTCACCAGGTGCTTGAGCCCTGCAGCGGAGCTCCTGTTTCTCTTTCACGCTTTCCTTTCTTTCCTCCTGTCTTCTTCCCTTGCTTGCTTGAGCGTTCACCAAATGCCTACACCAAGCTATGCTCTAAGAACGCAGGTGGATTACTGCCATCCTCAAAAGTTCTGCTACAAGCATGGAAAACAGAAGAATCCCAACACAGTGGAAGATGCTGGGTCTTCACACAGAGATACACAGATTTTACTCATTTTCAGTACCCATCAAGTTGGTTGGGCTGTGGCTTCCTCCTGGAGAGTGGTTTGGTTGTTGTCTAAGCCTGTAGTCTAGCAATGACCTTGAGTTGGTTCTGAAAAGATGAGCTTGCTTCCAGGGCTGGAGGAGGCAGAGAGCTTTATGCAATGACATTGGGAGAAATGATATGGCTGTGGCCAGAGGGAGTATATCTTCTGGAAGCAGGGCTGATGTTAGGGAGTAGGGGTAAAATGGGAAGGGCTGGAAAGGAACAAACAGGAAGCTTCAAGAGAAATATGATCAAATAAGCACATGATATATGCTCATAATTATAACCATAGAAAGGACTAGGTCTCAATGACCTCTTTACCCAAACTCAAGTGTCTTGGAATCAGTCAGAAAAGCTCCATCTATTAAAGCAGATATCTTGTTTATTACTGTCCTAAAGCACAAATGGAGGGGTGCTTTCTAAGGAATGCCCCATGGAACTTTTTTCTGGAGTAGCAGGGTTTTATCATACAGATTGTGCACATTACAGGAAGGAAGGGATAGCAAATAGAAGCTTTTAGAGGCAAGGCGAGCAGTAGAATCCACTTGAGCAAGATGTAGTCTGGAAACTCCTCAGCAGAAGTTCTTGCTACAGGTTCTGGTTCCTAAGAGCCACAAAGTCTCTGTAACAGCTATTATCAAAGGCAGGTATGAACGGGGGTCTTTTCTTTTCAGCTTCCCTGCAGTATTAATTTATTTATATTTTGGTAAGAATTTGACAGAAGTGGCTCCATCTTGATTCTAACAACATCAAATGAAGATCATAGAAAAAAAAAAGATGGTGGACTCTCCTAGCTTCCCCGGAGACTATGAGGCAAGGCGTCTCCTGCTGGCATCTGCTCTCTCTCTCAGCTGAGTTGCATCACCTCAGGTTCTTTCAGCAAGTGCTCATTTGTCCTCTCCCAATCTCATGGCTCTAGTTAGTGATCCCATTCTAGAGGTGAGCAAACACTGGATAGTCCAAGCCACTCTTTGATTTCAGCCCCAGGGATGATTTCAAGGAAAGGTGGCTGCCAGACGCATCAGTGAGGGGAGACTGCAGCCAAGCTAGAAATCACAAAGTGTCACTGTCTTCCTGCCTGCTTGCTGAGTCTGGGCCGTGTACCCAGAGATAAGGGCAGGAGATGGAGAGAACAGGGGGACTGCATGTGCTGAACCCCAGCTTCTACTCCTGAAGCTCCTAGAAGCTGAGTTTCCAACTCTATAACTGCAGGGAGTCACTACTTAAGGCTAACTCGATATTTCTAGTGGTGAGCACCTGAGAGCCAAGCCACAGCCACTTGGACAGCAAATGGAACTTTCTTCCTTACCAAACGAGGGAGGCCTGCCTTGGGGGCAGGCCCTGGGGCAGTTTGACTGTGGCTCAAGGGTATTTCGAAACCAACGTCTCTCTAATTTCCTCTATGGGTCACTTCATCCTAGAGCTGGCTTCCTTTGTGATAACTAACTGGCTGTAGGAGGACCAGCTTCGGTTTCAAACTCTACCCTGTCCAAAATGAAGTATGCACTGCTGACAGAAGATCTCTTTCCTAGGAGCAGCCCCAAACCCTCCCCTCCCGTTTTGTTGACCAAAACCAGGGAACAAGACCCTGCTGCCAGAGAAAGGCTATACTTGAAGAAGCTTCTGGTGTAAGGTGGGGAGCAGGGTTGGTGGAGGCGGACAGGGTTATCAGTGCCAGGAGACAATAAGATGATCACACAGTGTGCCCACAAGGAAATGAAAACCTAGGCAATGCTGAGAAGGGTGTGTGGCGGGAGGACAATGCTCACTTTAGTAAGACTGCTTTGTGGGGAAACGACGGAAATGAATTCTTCTTCATTAGCACCTTTAAGGGAATTCCTCAAATTAGACATGCAAATGTATTTTATAATTATCAAATCCCATCAGTCCCCTTCCCAAATGGTTTGATCTGCCTTATCTGCATTTCCACCATAGTTCTCCCTTGTTGCCACCTTTAATAGCCAGGAAAATTATAAGATATATACATTCTGCTGACATATATAAGCCTATGTGTGCTGGGTCCAGAGCTCCTCGGCAATGAAGTATCTGTCCTTCATAGACAGAGATTTGGTCCTTTTCACTTGGAGGCTCCTTCTCTTACGCCCATGCTTGCCACCTCTACCTGCCTCCTACCCTTCTCTGCCTCTTCCTTTCTCCTCTCCTTCTCTCATCCCCCACCCACCCACCTCACCCACCCCCAGCTTCTTTAGCTGGACAGATGCAGAGACGAGGCCTGACTGAAGGTAGACCATTCTCTGCCTGGTGCAGGGTCAGTACCTGTGGATGTCTGGGGTGATGCTGCAGCCCTCAGCCAGCACTCCTGATCCTGTAAATCACTGTTAATCCTTCCGAGAGGAAGGTAGAGTTCCCTAAAGGACTGAACCTTATCACTCAAAAACTGACACCTTGGGGCGGGGCGGGTAGTGCCCATCTGCTGCCTGATCAGTGGCTAGGATTGCAGGAGAGGTGCAGAGGCAGAAGAGTGGGCAGGAACCTTTCACAATGCATTAACAGAAGGTGCCCAGGCTGCTTTATCCTCCTAAGTCCTGGATTTGTAGAAGACTGAAAGAACACTGGTCTGTGGAGTCCTGACTTCTCCCTGACAAACATCCACTTCCCCAGCACGAAGCAGAATCTTAGCCCTGGCCCCACACACCCACTTGGTCCTTTGAAGGTTTCCCATATTCTAGCCCTAATGTTTATTCTGCATCTTTCTTTGGAAGAACATATATATCCTCATGTTTGTTGTGTGGCCCTATTTTTAGGGAAATGTGAACAAACATCTATTCATCCTGGATAGGGAACCAATGACAAATCCCAGTAACAGTATGACCAAAGTTCAACTTGATAAACCAATGAGTTGATTGGAGTTACTTACAGAAGTATAAATGAGGGAGGAGCTACTTATAGGAGAACGGAACCCATCCCAGCATGAGTGGTGACCCCCCAGTAGCTGAACCCTGCAGCTCTCTGCATGACTTACCAGCAGCTCCTCAGATCAGAAAGTCTCCTCTCCCAGGCAGTGTTTATTTCTTATACAACCTTGGAGAGAGGGGCCTTTGTGATCCTGTAAGTTTCAGGAACTCCTTGAGACGTTGTTTGTTGTCTATTTTCTAAATCTTTAAGAACCTCCCTTTAGAAATCCCTGAGTCATAAAGAGCTCCCCACAAAGATGGAGTGTTTCACCTCAAATAAAATTGCTACCCAACAGTCTCAGAATTAAAGGAGCAATGTACATTTCTCTTGTTTTAGCAAAAGTTATTCTCAATTGCCAAATAATAATTACTATTATATCAGTTATATTATTGTTGCCATTGTGGTGGTACTGGGATTAAACCCATGACCTTGTACATGCTAAACAGACCTCCTGAGTTATACCCCAGCCCCTTTCAGTTACTGTTAAAGGTCTCCATGGAGTGGAAAGAAGGAAGTACTATAGACACTCACGATTGTAAGAGGGGAAATCCAAAGCCTGAGCATGACTTTTTCACAATTAATTAGGCATACAGAAGCCTGGAGGCAATGAAAAGCCTAGAGCACACCACCAGCTTCTTTCAGGGGTCCCTAGACACCTGACAAAAGGACATGGATCGGTCTCCTGATGACATGGCTTCTGGAGAAGCTACCATCAGGAAAAGCAGGAGAGTAGACTTCTAAGGTCTGCATCTGGGGGGTAAAAGTCTTAAGGCGAGAGCAGCAGTGACACAGAGACTGTGGGTGACCTAGAGAGAGCGGTGAGAAGTGTTCTGAGTGGCCTTCGCTCTATCCTGGTGACCGCTGATTGCCTGGGAACACCTCAGCGACAGTCCAGCCTTCTTCACCAATTCCCTGAACTCAGGCTTTTTAAAAATAATTATATTCTCATTTTATATAGTAAGCTAATGGAAAATTAATAAATATTTGAAAAAATAAATCAAAATAGTCTTTGTGAGTGACTAAGGAAAAGGAACTTACTCAAATTCTAGAAGAATATATTCAATAAATAAATAATAAATAAAACTTAGAAATAAATAAGAATAAATTCTTCTAGAATCTAGAAGAGACGGGCACACCCTACTGCATTCTTCAATGGCCTGAGACAAGACAAATCAGACGACTTTGCTTGACTTGGGCAGGTATGTGGACTCCTAGTACCTTTGAATCACCTACCTGACACATGTGTACAACATGAGACCAGGAAACCCTAAACAAGGAACAAAGTGCTAGCACATCGTTGAAGGCTGTAGCCCTATAGCATGACTAGACCTCAAGAGTACTCTGCTAAGTGAATGAAGCCAGATGCAGCAGGCTGCCATGTCCGGAACAGGCAAATTCATAAATGGAAAGTAGATCACTGGTTGCCAGAGGGCAGCCTGGAGGGGAAACAAAAAGTAATTAAGTAATGGTTACAGAATGTTTTCAGGAGTGCTTAAACTTTGGAATGGAGTCAAAGTGTTGGTTGCACAAAACTGAATACACTAAATGTTACTGAAGTGAACACCTTAATGATAACCAATTGCGTGTTCTCTAAATTTCATCTCTTCTCTGAAATAGAGACAGAAAAGAGAGGAAGAAATGAAGGAGAGCCTGGGTGAGAAGTTGCTGCCTTCAGAAGCTTTACTGTAGGTATACCACTACAGGGATATACCACTACAGGGATATACCACTACAGGGATATACCACTACAGGGATATACCACTACAGGGACCCGCCGTACATACACAGGCTACCTAGACAAGGGACACACATGGGAGAGGAGTATCTTTGCTGAGAGACTACTTCACAACCATAATGTGGTGCCAATAGCATCTTCATCCCCAGTTAAAACACAAATACAGCCACATGTTCCCATTTGCCTTGAGAGGCAGCAATAGCCCTCAAGGGATAGGCATCCAGTGGTCAGAGGGAGGATTCTGGAATAAGCACATCTCCTTTGGATCATGTCTCTCCCAGTTAATCATAAAGAACCAGAGCTGTGTGATTCCTTCCATGTGTGGTATCTAAGTAGTCATAGAGAGAAATTAGAATGATGGCTTGCAGGAGCTGAAAAAGAGAAAAAGGGGAACTCGTGTTTAATGGGTAGAGTTTCAGTTTAGGAAGATAAAAAGGTTCTGGAGATGGATGGTGGTGACGGCAGCCCAACAATGCAAATGTAATCAATGCCGCTAAAGTATATATTCAAGTTTGCAGTAGTAAACAACTAGGTTATGTGTATTTCAGCACAATTTAGAAATGTGGTTGGAGGTGGAACCATTAAGAAAACTTTATTTCCAATATTATTTGACTCTGAGTAAACTTGAATATACTCACATGAATAAATAAGACTGAGAAAAATACTAAACATGAAAAGTCGGGAAGAAAAAGATGAATTAGTCCAAGGAAGAAAAAAAATAAGGGAATGAAGAGAAAAGGGATAGAGAAGCATCCAGAAACAGCCAAAGGGAGCCTTGTGGAGCATGACAACACTTTAGACGAACAGAAACATCTACTAACAGGGGCTTTCGAAGCTGTCTGGCTGAAGAGTGTGACATACCTCTAAGTGAAAAAGAAAACCACTCATCATCTAGTCTGCCATGACAGAACGACAGAACTTCTATTTGCCAGGAAACAAAATGAAAAGTGTTTGGGAGCATATCTCATTTCCAGCACTGCTTTTTTCATTCCCTTCAAACCCCAATGAGAAACCTTGCATGAGGTCATTTTCTGCACTATAATGAAACAACTGAATCCGTATAGTTTATAAAGGAAAGAGGTTTGAGCTGGAGAGATGGCTCAATGGGTAAAAGAACTTGCTTGCAAACCTAATGACCTGAGTACAGCTTCCCAGAACCTACATAAAAATCAGAGGCAGTAACGTGACAGTCTGTAATCCCAGCAGCCTAATGGGAGGTGAGAAGCAGAGATAAGAGACTCCTAAACAGTGAGGAAAGGAGAGTGGCAAAACCTAATGTTTGTCCTCTGACCGCCAAATGCACACTTTGGCACACATGCACCTGGACTCACACATGAACACATATCACACACACACTCAAGGACACACGTGTGCACGTACACACACACACAGACAGGGGAGAGAGAGAGTTCAGGAAGTGCAAGGGCATAGTGCCAGTTTTTTGCCCAGCTCTGGCAAAGATCACATGGTGGGTGCTAGCACAGGGGTGGGAAAACAAAATCACATGGTGTCTTAGTTACTGTTCTGTTGCTGTGAAAAGACACCATGATCAAGGCAGTTTATAACAGGAAGCATCTAATTAGGGGCTTGCTTACAGTCCAGAGGGTAAATCCATTGTCATCATGGCAGAGAGCATGGCAGCAAGCAGACATGGTGCTGGAGAAGTAACTATGAGCTTTCTATCCTGATCTGCAAGCAGCAGGCAGAGAGAGGAGAGAGAGACAGAGACAGAGACAGAGACACAGAGAGAGACAGAGAGAGAGAGAGAGAGAGAGAGAGAGAGACAGACTGGGCCTGGGAAATCTTAAAGACCACCCCCAGCGACACTCTTTCTCCAACAAGGCTACACCTATTCTAACAAGACCACTCCTCCTAATCTTTATAATACTTCTCAAATCATTTACAACTGCAGACTAAGTGTGCAAATAGTACGAATTTATGAGCACTAATATCATTTAAACTACTACACATGGTTTTTAATTATCAACTTGGCTGAATCCAGAATCATGTGGTAGATGAGCCCCCTGGGAATGCTTCTGGAGGATTATTTTGATTAGGTAAACTGAGTGCAAAGGCAGGCCCACTGCGGGCAGCACCATTCCCTGGGCTGGGATCCTGAACAGTGTAAAAAAGAGAAAGTAAGAAGAGCATAGATATCTGTCACTCTCCACCTCTTGATGGTGGAGGACTGAAACCTGAAACTGTTATCCAAAAGAAACCTTCCTGAAGTTGCTTGTCAGAAAATATAACCAAAAGACAAAGAAAAACAGGTAGCCCGAGAATGCACAGGGGATAATCTTAAGACCTTCCGGTAGCCTCTTTCTACCTCTTAGAGGTCCTACCTCTACTTAATATCACCACATTGGGGAACTAAGCTTCTAACCCATGAGTCCTTGCAGCACAAAGCCACATTCAGATCATACAAGCCTTAAGTCACCTAGAATCCTGTTCTCAGAGAAGACCGTGCTATCATGGCATGCACAGCAGAGAAGGAATAGACTTCAGCAAGTTAGGGAATTCCCAGAGTCTGAAGAATGCTAGTAGAGGAAATTGCCTTGGAAGCAAGTGTTTGAGAGAGACAGAACCATTCCTCAGGAAGGGGCAGTGGGCTAGGCCCATGCCGTTCTTTACTGCTGAGGTTCAGCAGTCTAAAGACAAAAACCTGCCCTGAGGAGCACCTCAGTATATAGAACTTCCATATATTTTCTTTGGGGAGAAAGTTGTTTCCTGGAGTCTTATTCTGAGAGTGCCTGACTTTACACAAACTTTCTGCTTTATAGAGCACTGAAAGAACTGGGTTGCCACAATCCCCACTCCACCCCAATGCCTACTTGAACTTCAAAGGCCCATTGAGGGACGATGGTGATAAGGATTGACTCCAGGAGGTTTAACACCACTTCCAGGCAGATTTTGCAATAGCAGAATGAATATTCATCCAGAAATAAGAGCCATGTCCTTCTAGCCCCATAAAGATTAAATCTGGTAGCACAAAGTGAGCTTTCATGTAGGTATCAGAATCTTGAATCATTTTGGAGGAAACAGTAACAATGTTATCTATGCTATTATGATTCTGAGATTATGAAATAAACAAGAAAGGATGGCGAAACATTGGGATTGTGGGATTTAATCTTTTTTCTTCTGTGTGTGTGAAAGGGAAGGAGAAGGAGGATACTAATTTTATGCCAACTTGACACAAACTAAAATCATCTAAGAGAAGGGACTCTCAATTAAGCAAATGCCTTCACAAAATGGTGCTGTCAGCAAATCTGTAGGGCATTTTCCTAATTAGTGATTACTGGGGGAGGGCACAACCCACTGTGGGTGGTGCCATCCCTGGACTGGTGGTCCTGGACTCTATAAGAAAGCAGACTGAGCAAGCCATGAGGAGCAAGTTAGTAAGCAGCACCCCTCCATGGCCTCTGCATCAGCTCCTGCCTCCAGGTTTGAGCTCCTGCCTGGCTTTCTCTAATGATGAAAAGTGATGTGGAAGTATAAGCCAAATAACCTTTTCCTCCCCAATTTGTTTTGGGCCATGGTGTTTCATCACAGCAATAGTAACCCTAACTAGAACAGCACTCAACCAATGTTTCCTAAAAGCCTACTCAAGAGTTTCTCATTTATGGTTCCCAACAGCCAAGGAGCTCAGACATTATCTCCATTTCAGTGTGTTTTTTGTGTTTTTACTTTGGGTGTTTTTTTTGTTTGTTTGTTTTGTTTTGTTTTTGTGGATTGAACCTTAGGAATGCTCTCTAGTGCTGAGCTACACCTTCAGCCAGAACTCAGTGTTAAGGATAGGGGTGAGGAAATACCCTGGTGTTAAACCCAAGAAGCCAATTGCCCAGTGGTTTTGCAATTCAAGCTCGCCATTACCTCTGTCCCTAAGAGATAGGGTGATATGTAAGTAAGTGACCATCTATTTGGCCCAAATCAGTGGTTTGGATCTCAGAATTCTGTCCCAAGTTTTAAAATGCAGTTACCCAAACAGAAAAAGCCAAGAACCACCCACCCAGAAACAAACTGGTGATACATTACACAAATGCTTGGTGATACATTAGTGAATATAGGCTAAAGAGATCCCTGAACCCCTAAAGTGAGGCCCCTGAATTCATTTTCTTTTTTGGTTGAGTTATATTTATCGATACTTATCCTCTCAGATGCCATTACAAAAAAGATTTCAAATCTTTAAATCATTTTAAACGTAATACTTCCATTAAGTGTGTTTTAGGAAAATAACCCTTTCTCAAAACAAAACAAAGTTAAGAAGAAAACCAAAACTGTTCCACATTTTCATAAATTTCTTCAATGTTCGTCCTAATAGAAAGCAGGTGGCTCTCACATCTGCTGTCCCAATTAGTGGGGGGAATACTGCACTTCATGACATCACTAGAATTTGTTACTGTACATTGGTGGGAATGTGTGCATGAAAAGAGCCAATGACACTTTGGAAATTATAAAAATAACCTTGAACCTGTTGGAAGAAATCTTGGATACCATCTAAAGTCTAGAGATACCTGGACCACACTTGGAGGACCATGACCTCAAGAGTTATTAGTGGCCTAAAGAACTATTGGTGAGGAAAAAAAAGGTTGAAAAGTGTGGGGGACACTCAAAGACATAACCAGGGTCTTCTCAAAGCGTACTTCAAAATCTGGACGTCACCTTCCACCTGCGCTTGCTGCCCAGACACCCCCTTCCACCCCCTTCTCTTCTCCTCTCTCTCTTCCTCCCCTCTCTCTCTCTCTCTCTCTCTC